>JXCR01086209.1:45248-102774 GCA_002079205.1 Phalaenopsis hybrid cultivar | reverse complement strand
AGAACTTAATTTTATTTGTCCTCACTTAACTATATTTTCAAAAATTTTAAATTTAACATGACCTTTGGTATTAGGGGTTAACTTTGGATAACTATATTTATGTTTCTAAATATATAGTAAATTTAAGTAAAAAAATTTTCAATAATAAAGGTTAATTCTAGAGACTAAGATATTTGGTAAAAGAGAATAAGACTATGTTTTTCTATTTTTAGTAAAGGAATTTGTATTTTTGAAGTATTAAAAATCTTAAAAGATTCATGTAAAAAGAAAAGAATTAAACTATATGTAATTTTTAAGTTAATATAAATTTTTTAAGTGAAGAAATGTAAAAAATTTCTAACTTTAAGAAGAGGATAGTGAAGTTCAAAGTCATTAAAGGCTATCCAGATATAGTGATCCTCAGATACATAAAAGACCAAAAAAATGAAGAAAGAAAAGAAAAAGGGGATTAGCAATGATCCTGAAAAGAAAAGAAAAAAAAAGAGATGTGGAGAGAAGCTTAAGGAGATGCCTAATTAAAAATTGGCTTCACTTAATTCAACTTAAGGAAAAAGACTTAGATACATTTTCTAAACTTTTTATTTGAGTATTAGCTTAATTATTAGTAAAGTTTATGAAGTTCTTTTTCATATGAATTTTCTAAGTGAATTTAATATGACAAATTGCAATTTTTCTTGAAAGAAATAGAGAATCAGAAATCTTAGACTTAATTACTAAATATCCTAGCACCTTTCGTATTAACTGGAGTTGTTTTGAATTTTTCTTAAGTTATACTATTATGTTTAGAGAACTTAAATATGGAAGTCTAGAAGTTAGATTCCTTACCATAAGTCATATTTATATGTAGTATAGGAGTTTCTTGAGGACAAGTAATATGTAAGTTTGTGGGATTTTGATACACCGAAAACATATGTATTTTTAGACCCATATTTTATACTTATTTTTTGTGATATTGCATCTTAATGGAAGGTATTTTGATGTTTTCTTGCAAGTTGTTGATTTTTAGGACTTAAAGAAAAAAGTAAGCAAAAGATGGAATTTAGAGTCAAAATGATGTTTTTGAGAAGTACTCATCGCCGACCTCGCCAAGGGCAGCGCTGACGGCGCAGAACAACAGAACAACTGAAATTTTTACTCAGTGCCGACGACACCAGAACTAGCACCGAAGACGCCAAAGGCAGTTCAACCCCCATTTCTAGAAGGTTCGATGTATTTAGAAGATTTTTTAAGAGATTTTGGAGGCACCTCTTGAAGAACCAACCTTGGGCTTTATATGGGGCCGAAATTCATCAAGAAAGTAACTCCTTTTCGCTCCAAGACATTCCTCCATGCTCCATTTTTGTCATTCTTCATAATCCATCTTCATTCCACCACCATATTGGAGTCCATTAGTGATTTTTCTTTTTAAGTTTAGGAGTTTTTGTGGTGAGATTTAGTGTGAAACTTTCTGTAAGAGTGTTGGAGAAGGAGAAAAGTGAGAGATATCTTCTTCCTGTATTTCTAAGGAAAGGCTACAAGGGATTTGCTTTGAGAAAGAGTTTCAGATAAGTTTTGTTTGTTTATTAGTATTGTATGAACTTTCTTTTATATATGAAATTTGTGATTTGTTGTCTTTCTCATGAAGTCTGAGTAGTTCACTCTATATTTCTCCCTACTCTCAGATATGGTGAAATGAAGAGATAATATGATGTGTCAATATTAAAATATAAAATAAATTATGATGATTTTTCAACTATGAACTTAATTTACATTTTGATTTGGCCAATTGAATTGTTAAAATATGTTGTGAAACATATGATCCAATAAATGGAGTATGAGTTCTACAACAGAGTGAGGATCACATTTGATTTCATGGAGAAGAAATTCGTTCTTGGAATTAAGTGAAAATAAATAGAGAAATATTCTTTGTTGGGTGTAGAATTGGAGAATCTTTAGGGTGACAGACTAAAATCTCCAATTCGGTCTTAGTGTTTAAAAACTAAAGCGAGAGTTAGCCTTCTTGTGAAGGGAAGTGGGAGCTCTGGAGTGGGAGCCAGTATCTTCCTAGCCTAGCCACGAATATAGGGACTAAACCTAGGATTAGCCAACGATTTTCTATGCACTGTATCAGAGTAGAGAATTATAATTTCTTCTATTTGGCACAATACATATTATAAACATGTATCTCATCTCATTTCATTAGAGCCTCATTGTAACTGGAAGGATACTTTTTCACATAAGAAATCTTCATTACATAAACACAGTTAGTAGATTAGTATTTACTTTTTAAACTTTGCATTTCTGTTTTGCTAATAGTTAAATATTTTAGTTTTGATAACATCTCAACATTCGAAATTAGTGACGATGATTTTGTTTGATTTTCTGTAAATTTTCTAGTAAAACTTATAATTGCCAATTTACACATTCCCCGTGGGATCAATATTTGGGGCTTAAATAGAAAGTCCTTTATGACTTGATAGCGATACGTATACTTGCATAGAATACCATTATTAATTGCATATATATATATATATATATATATATATATATATATATATATATATATATGTATATATATATATATTACACAACTTACTTTTCATATAAGGTTCAAGTTTTTGGCGCTGTAGTGGTGTCAACTTCATAAATCCTTACATATAAAAAATCGGGATCACTAAGCCCTAACTCGTTCTAAGATTTCGAGGTTGTCGTTCGTCATAACATAAATCCTCATATCTTCCGGGCTATTTGTACAATCGTCTCACGCAAATGTAAGTCCTAACTCATAAAATTGGCAGGATGAAACATTCTATAATTTTATCTCGAAATTGAAGCCAAACCATAGGGTAGCATGGGAAGTCATTGAGGTTCTCCTCAGGATTTATGACAACCCCTAATTTTTCTTCCTTTAGATTTCATAATAATTGTTCCAAATTTGATCCTCTCACATTTGACACTTCTTGGTCTGATCTCTGAAAAGTCATATCCTCTGAAATTCTTGGAGACATTATTTTCTGATATAAATCGAGAGTTTTCTTAAGTGACCTTGGTCATTTGAGATTTAATTGATTATAGAGGCTTGTCTCTATAGAGCTTTAAGAACCCAGGTAATATAAACCCTACCTAATTCTTTATATTAGATAAGGGAGTTTGTCGGTCAACAAAAAATAGTTTTTTGCACACTAAAATAGATGTCATAAATTCTTTAGTTTATTTAATTGAGCACCACTAACAAGTAGTGTATTTATCCTCCGAGGTAGATATATTGCTTGCGGTGTTTTGCTCGATCATTTAAACTATTGCAGGTATAAGATCGGTTCGGTCTTGTATTTTTAAAAATTAAAATATTACTTTTTTTCTAAATTATATATATAATTTAAATTAAACATCTGTTAAAATCGGGCGTCGGGATATCCATTTTGGCAACTGACACTTATCACCCTAAGTCTAGTGGTTTAAGAGAAGTATCCAATCATGAAATTAAAGGCATTTTGAAAAATAATGTAAATCTTAATAAGAAATATTAGTCTACTAGACTTGATTATGTATAATGAGCCTATAGGACTGCTAACAAAACTCTTATAAGATTGCTTTGTGGGAGGCAACCCAAAGTTATCTTTGTGGATTGATTTATAATTTTTGTTGTTATACGGACCAAATGATGTAGTACAGAGACCTACAAGATGTAAGGAGGTACAAAACACTAATTTGATGATTGAAACAAGATTAGGATGTGAAAAATTTGATGTGAGGCGAAGTGGCGCTTCTTTGGGCATTGGTGTCTAGGCGCAAAACCTAGCGCTTAAGCTCCATCTCGCAGAAGGCCTGACACCTAAGTGCCAGAAACTGGCGCCTAGGCTCCACCATTATGGGACATCGGTAAAACAACCCCCAGCAGTTTTAACTCGTTCCTTTCATTTAAAACCCTAATCTCATCCCTTGAGCCTGGAAGTTTGTATCTATGCATGAGAGAAGTAACTTTTGTGAGAAATTGAGTGCTTAGTCCAATTTCCTTGTCTAAAGTGAGAGTAGAAGCAATGATGGTGTGAATGAAAAGAAGTTTGTGCACAAGGATGCCCAAACTTACTTTAATGGGTTGCAATGAGCTTGGATCAAATCACCGACAAATTGATGAAAGTTGAAGAGGGGTTAGCAATTCTGTACAATAAGTTGAGTGACATGTATCATCAATACGAGCATTTAGAGTGTCAGATGAAACCCCAATTCAACAACTTGGCATGTTATCAAGAGTATCAGGTAAATATGTATCAGGATAACAAGTGGATTGGAGAAAAAATTGTTGCAGAATTTCCCGTGCTTCTTTCTACCACTTGTATGATTGTAACTATTTATCGTTAAAAAATGTGGAAGATAATGGTGTCAATAATTACTAATCATCAGAGAGTTTAAGTGTGATAAATGTTTATGTATACAATTATTATGTTGACCTTATATGTGTGGGTGTGTTTGGTACTACATGTAATGGTACTTGATTAGTGTTAGACTGATCTCTTTTATTGTTTTGTGTCTGTTGTACTGAAACTTGTTTTTTTTCATGAAATTGTGTTAAGTTGTGAAAAAAATATTACGTGCTAGTATGTTTTGATGAATTGAAGACTGGAAGTTATGATTTAGCAAATGGAAGTTAGGAGAAGTTGGGAAGATAATTGATTAATGGAACAATGTTAAATTGATGTAATTTTGGTTCAGAGCCCTTAGGTTCGCTGTGTCGTAATTTAAAAAATAAATTTTACAAAATTTGAGCATGGCGCCTAGGCACCAGTTAATTGCACAGCAGGGCGCCTAGCTGCCAAAATCAGCTCCTAGACGCCAGACTGGCTGAACTGACCAAAAAGACTTATAATAGTGAAATGAATCAGATCATCACTATTTTTGAGCTCGGACTGTCATCATCTTCCTCATTACTTGGTTTGTTTTAATACTCTTTGATGTATGTTGAACGCATGTACTGCATTTCCTATTTTTAATGTTCACTCTTGCTCCAGTTTAGTTTATATTTCATGTGTGCTAGAGTAGTGTTTTACTTTGCAAAACTATGTTATACATGTTGATTTTAGATGTACTACTACTCAACACCTGTTTATACTACTTACACATGTATTGTTTCCATGTTTAGTACCTTGTTATAACTAATTTTGTTAAAATTTTCTCGCTTCGCACTTGTTATGTACTTTGATGTTTTACACTACTTAAAAATTCAAGTTTGGGGAGGGAGAAAAACTTTTTAAAACTAAACTTTATTTGCCCTTAGCAAACTATCTATTTTTAAAATTATTTTAACATAACCTGTGGTATGTGGTGTTAACTTTAGATAATTATATTTTTGATCTTTTAAATGTTATAATAAACTTAAGTAAAAGTTTTTGGTAATTAAGGGTAATTATAAAGTTAAGGTATTTAGTATAAAAGTATAAAAATATGCTTATACTATTCAGAGTAGGAAAAATTGTATTTTTGAAATACTAAAGATTTTAGATCTACACTTTAAAAAGAATTAGAGACTATGAAAAATTATTACTATACTAATACACATTATTAAGTTAAGAAATGTAATAACTTTTTAACTTTAGGAAGAGGATAATGAAGTTCAAAATCATTAAAGGCTATCCAGATGTAGTAATCCTCACATAAAAAGAAAAAAGAAAACTAAGGATTGTATATAATCCTAAAAGAAAAAGAAAAGCAAAATTAAAAAAAAAAAAGAAGAGGAAAAAAAATGCACGGGCAAGCTTGAAGAGATGCCTAATTAAAAATTGGTTTCACTTGAATTATCTTAAAGGAAAAAACTTATTTACACTTCTGAGCATATTTTTAATTTTCAAAGTATTAGTATCTTTACTAGTAGAGTTCTCATATAATTCTTTTCTTATAATTCTTCTAAGATTCCTTAGTATGATAAATTACAATTATTGTTGAAATAAAGAAAAAATCAGAATTCCTAACTTGATTACTAAATATCCTTACATTTTAGTTCTAACCTTAGGTATTCAAAATTTTTCTATAAATTTTTACTATCACATTTATGGGACAAAACTATAAGAATCTTTAAGTGAAATCCACTACCATACGCTATTATATTTGATTTATAAAGTAAAAGGGTTACATGAGGTAACGTTTAAGTTTGGGAGAATTGACACGCCTTAAAATTACCTTTTTAATATGTGTATTTCATGCTCATTTTAAGGATATTGTGCTTTAATGAAAGTTATTTTGTGTGTTTTTTATTTCAGGTGCAAGAAATGGATTTTAAGAGCAAAAAGAGCAAAAATGGAGGAAAAGTTGGTCAAATGAAGCCAAAGAACAAAAAAAATAGACCTGGCGTCAGGATGTTCTAAAAGCTCAGCGCCTAGGGCACAAGAGACATTTATGCATATATTTAATGAATTTGGACAAATTTTGAAAAGGTATCTGAAGTGACTCTTCGTTATTTTCAGAGCTTTATATATAGGAAGCATTTCCACACATCCAAGAAGAGAGGAGGAGGAGAGAAAAGTCATTTTTGAGTAGGTTAAACCACCATTGGGTTGGGCGACCACGATAGTGAGAGTGTAGTGATTGTGAGTTGTTTATTGAGACTTGTGTGAGTCTTGTGGGGTTAAGTTTAGTCTGGAAACTTCATATGATTGCTTGGGGAAAAGTTTGAGATAAGTATTTGTACTTTTGCTTAAGTTTTTTTTTGTGAACTTGGTTTTTAATATATCATGTTTTGTTTTATTATTTCTATGAATTCCGAGTAGTTTTCTTTTTTTTCTCATTGCAATAAAAAGTAATCATGTGTAGGATTAGAATGTTTTGAAGAATTTTTTTATTCCAAAAGTTTGTGATGATATTTTCATTGGTTTTTAATTTACTTTGCAAACTGATCATTTTTATGTTAAAATCCGTTGAGAAATATAATGACCCGATGGGGCTATGATTTCACCTAACTAGTGAGTACCACACTAAACCTTGGATGGAGATGATGTCACATCCAAGGGGGAATGCAAATAAATAGGGAGATAAGTTTTGATGGGCGTAGAATTGATGATTCTAGAGTGACATGCTAGAACCTTTTTCAATTTGGTCTTAGTTCAGAACCTAACGTCTGGTTGGTTCTATAGATAGAGCACAATGGGTATCTGGAAGTAAGAGACTATAATCTACTCAACACAACAATATCAATCAGGAACTTAACGTTAGATGAGTCAATGTTTTTTTGCACTCGAGAGAGGGTAAAAATTATGTATGCTCCTATTTGCCACAAAACCTCATTTTTATTTTTAAACATTTGATTCTTACAGTGATTACAATCTCTTTGCAAGGAGGAAGACTTTTTATTATAATCTTTTCATTTACACATCTGTAGTTTAAGAAACTTTGCATCTACTTTTAGCTTTTTATTTAAAAGTAGAAAACTTTAGTTTATACCTTTTTACAAACCGTTCGATATTATTCTCCTACAAATTTTGTTTACAGTTTTGGTATAAATATTTCTAAGTTGACATAGAAATTCACTTATTCCCTGTGGGTTCCATATCAATGTTTTTAAAGAAAACTCTATATTATTTTAAACGATACATATACTTGCGTAATACCCCTAATGTATAAGCAATTAATCAATTTATAACGTATTTATTTTGCACATTAGCCGCTGAATATAATTGGGTCGAGTTTTTTGTCATATTTTAGAACTTAAATAATTATATAATTGCGGGTCGGGTCAAGCTGCAAAATAATTATTTTCCAATTGCACTAATCTAATAGCCAATCAGCAACTTATTAGTATCAACTACTAATCAACTTATTATTTGGATTATCCGCTTATCACTAATAAGGTGCAGGCACCCAACACAGAACCTTAATAGTCTTTTGATTCAGCTAATGTGTGTTGCTATGTTGCGTGTAATCGACTCAATTGAATCCTCCGAAGCTGTAGTGGCGTGTAATCGATTCTATTGAACACATTGATGGCAAGGTGGAGAGGTAGCGGCGAGTTACTTCGAAGGGCAGCAGCGCCGCTATGGCGGCGAAATGCGGTCGGCGTCTACCATACAATTGAAGCAGTACCAAGGGAGTACACCGGTTGCCGAATCACGGTTAAGGAGCGAGCTGCCGGCCGGATCCCGGCGGTGGTTCTAGCCCCGGGCGAAGGTGGCACACCGGTTTCCAGGAAGCAGCTACTCACCTTTGACAAACATCAGATTGATTCCCTCCTGCACGACTCGCCATTCTTCACCTCGACCATTTTCGATCTTCAAATCCGAGCCGGTGTCCGGTCCGCCGTGGTGCTTCAGTCCGGCACCGTTCTCCCGATCAAGGAAAGACTAGTGATTTTGTTTTTAGTTTATTTTTTGTTTTATTTGATTGAATTTAGGGTTTGTGNTCGATCTTCAAATCCGAGCCGGTGTCCGGTCCGCCGTGGTGCTTCAGTCCGGCACCGTTCTCCCGATCAAGGCAAGACTAGTGATTTAGTTTTTAGTTTATTTTTTTGTTTTATTTGATTGAAGTTAGGGTTGGTTTATGGCAGGTTCATAAGAATGAGGAGACAGGGCAGATTCTTAATCTGGTAATGGTGTGGGCGGACGGGGCCTCGGCACTGAAAGTGGATGTCCCAGTTGTCTTCAATGGAGAGGATATTTGTCCTGGTCTTAAGAAAGGTAGGGTTTCCGTATCACTTTTTTTAGTTAATTATGTGGCCATGCTTTTTCTTTAGAATTAGTGCGTANCTGAAAGTGGATGTCCCAGTTGTCTTCAATGGAGAGGATATTTGTCCTGGTCTTAAGAAAGGTAGGGTTTCCTTATCACTTTTTTAAGTTAATTATGTGGCCATGCTTTTTCTTTAGAATTAGTGCGTGNTGGATGTCCCAGTTGTCTTCAATGGAGAGGATATTTGTCCTGGTCTTAAGAAAGGTAGGGTTTCCGTATCACCCTTTTTAATTAATTATGTGGCCATGCTTTTTCTTTAGAATTAGGGCGTAGAGTGCTGCATTTCACTTGTTTGTTCCGCAGATTTTAGTTGGTTAGCAAGATTTGTTTAGGTGTTTCTGCGAGCATGGGTGGCGCAGTTGAATGAAGTGTCAAGGTGTTCTGTTTTCGTAGATAAACATAAGTGTAATAGTTTTAAATTCATCACAGCCCATCATCTTAGAATGTGTAGATATTTGGTTGGTCTCATGCACCACGCATTACTGTGTGTAACGAGGGAGATGCGGATAGAGATAGGAGAGAGACTGGTGTATACATTCATTCAAACTCTCTGTATCACTCTCCAAACCTCTAATTTCTCTCCATTCCCCATCTGATAATCCATTTGTAAGACCTACTTAGTATTTTTTTTTCCTTCTTAAGTCACTAGATCAGTTCATTGGGCAATCATTTTTTCTTCCATGCCATATGAGGTAAACACAAATAGGGTCCAAGGGAAGAGTTCTAACACTTATGCACCCAAAATAAAATAAAAATAAAGCCCTTAAGTAGGTAAATGTAGAGCATCCTCTCTTATTAGAAGAATATTTGAATATGAGCAAAATTGAACTTAGCATGCCTCCCACCTCGAATTAATCAACCAAAATAAATGGATTTATGCATCCCTAGATAAAGAGCTTATGATTTAACGAAACCCTTTAGTAATTGATTTATTATTATTTTTTTCTTTTATATATGCAATAATTGGAATTCTTACTGTTGGCTTTAGAATTTTCATGCTCTCCAACTTGTAGGAATGGGGGTGTACCTAAAAACAAAATTTCTTTCTTTTGTTTTTATTTTTTTGCCCACATGAAAAATCATTTACAAAGACTAATAATCTGCTTGAGGAACTTAAAAGGCCATTAAGGCCTTTGAAAAGGTCTAATCCATGTTACTGTGCACACTTTTACAAGCACACATGAATATATCAACATATACTTATGAGCAATAATGCATATACATTATTTATCATTGGTCACTCACTCGTTGGCATATACACACCTATCCTATATCTTACCTATTCCATTCTCCATGTTTCCATCCTGATTACTACTCCAACCCCTTTCTTGCTTCTTGCTTTCCTTGAAAGAGCAAGGAAGGTGTGAACCTATAAATGGGAGATTCTAATTGTTGGACCCCATCTTAAATGTGATCTATGGCTTAAAGAAACTCTTTAGTAGTGGGTTTATAAAGTTTTTCGCATCTCATATTGGTAGTAGTTGAATCCCTTACTAATGGCTTTATTAGCTTTCCCGCATGTCTCGTGAGACCGGATGTGTTCTGTATCTAATAGCAAACTTTTTTTTTTCACCTCACATGGAAACCAATGTACAAAGGCTCTCAAAATCATTTATAGGGCCTTAAAAGGCCTCTTAAGTCATTTGCAAAAGCCTAACAATGTCAGCATGCATGTTTGTACAAGGATGTATGAATACGGGCGCATATACTTAATAATCCCAACATGTGCTATTTTTCATGGTCCCACTTGTGCTTGCACACGTGCAACTATCCTATATATTGCAAAAATATGCACAAAAAAGGCCCACTCCATTCCCCTCTCCATGATCTTATTCCATTCTCCACTATTCCCTCATGAATACCATTCAGTTTTATTCCTCCCTTCATATCTTGAGAGGAGGGAGGGTGGAGTGGAATTGTTTTGTGTTATTTTCTCTATTTTTCTAGCATTCTTCTAATCTTTTTGATTAATCAAACTATTCGTTGAGTTGTGACTTTTAGGACTTAGTTAAAAAATTTTTATTTTCAGGAACATGATTTCTTATGTGCAAAGAAATATCTTGCTATAGGATATATGGTTATGTAAAATAAAAGGTTAGTGATTTCTACAAATTGGGCCAGTGATGCAATTGCATGAAGGCATGACAATGCTTTTTACTGGAAAATTAAATTAGAATAAGTGTAAGAGTTTGCTGCAGTAAAGATGTTTTTAATTTGTGCACCCAAACCTTCTTTTTTATTTTATATATATTTAGCTCATCTTATTGGCTTGCTGTAGTTAAAACATGATTAGTATTTTCTAGGCCATGTGAGACCTTTTTTCGTAATTTGATTCAAGGATATTTAATTATCATGCATTCCTTGATCTTATAGTCTTGATTTGTTTCACGTGATATTGGATCGTGGACACAACATACATGTGCTTTATTTGGACTTGTTGCATACTATAGAACAGGTCATGTGAGACCTCTTCTATATACATGTGCATACATGTTGACTTATTCTATATTTAATTATCATACCTTTTTCCGAAATTTGAAAAGTTAAAAATGATCAACCTGTTCTATATTTATGCTAGTTGCTTCTACTTTATGTTTTATTATTGCAATTACCTCAACCTAGCCATGAATTCCACTTTGGATAAGGATTAGGCTGTAATCAACATTCCAGTGGCTTTTAGAGCATTTATGGATAAGTGTTATGCCTTTTTGGATTAAATTTATGTATTTCAATGGAAAAGCATGAAAGTGATGCACATAGTCGTGCAAGGTGGCCTTTGTGATAATTGTAGTGGATATTGATTAAAAACATAGAAGCATTAATTTTTAGTGCCCTTTTTCTTGAATCAATGTATTGAATATCAATCTGTCGCAATGGCAACATGTTTTGCATTGTTTTACTTAATGATCCTAACCTTGAGTTTTGCTTCACTTTTAGCAAAGTGAAGTGTAAGCTTACACTTCGTAGTTTATATTTGTAATTTATAGAGTTTGAATGATGCAAGAAGATTGTTCAATAAAATATAATAAGCTGGAAAGATTCTTGTGTATGCATTGTCATATAAGATAAAGATTATAAAAGCATGCTCATGTGTGAAATTTGAATATTTCTTGAAGTAGCAAATTCTTCCTTTAATATGAGTTTTTCAAATCTAAATTGCATAATGAGAATGATTTGTAATATTTTGAACAAATGATATATTTCTCTTATCAGTCGATTGGACATATTTGTTAAGATTCAGTTTAAAAATTAATAAAGGAAAACAACAATTAAAATATTTTTTTTTAGTGAGGAATTAAGATTGATAAAATTATATTAGATAGAATGCTAGATTTTGTACATAGGTAAAGAGGTAAATTACATAGAGGCTTTAAAACCTTTATCAAGCTGTTATGGCTTGCTATTTCCTCTAATTACGTACCAAAAACCTCTTATTGAAACTGCCCATTGCCACCTCTTGTGTTGATGGTCTTCTACTGCCAACCATTCCATCCTACATTGGCTTCATATACATATTGATGCCTCACAAATGTAGATACATTTTCTTGAAAATTCTAGTCTACTATGTTTATAATAGGTTGATGATTTCAAGAAGAGCAACTATTGGCAAGCATTTGGAGGACATGACAAGTGACAACAGTGGGTAAAATTATAAGTTTGTAATCCTATGTGATATATTTAAGAGATTATCTATTAGTGGGATTTGGATGTGCTGATCTGAAGTAAATAAAATAAAGGGATATTTTGGTGTAGTGATCCCCGATAACTGCTTATATGCAATAATATAACAAGAATTTTGATTATATTTTTCACTTATATTTCCTTATTTCGCAACGAAACCAAAAACTTGATCTTGAAAAAAAATAAGAAGTTAACTTTTAATTTATATATGTAATGATACCACACAAGTATATGTATCGTTATCAAATAATATAAAACTTTTTGATTAAGACCTCAATATCGAATCCATAGGGAAGATATGCAATATGCACTTTTTTGGAAAACTTTCTATTTTTAAAAAGATAATTATTTAAACTAAAGACGTTTTTGCAGTAAATAAAATTTAAATATTTTGTAATTTTAATATTTTGACAAAAATAAAACAAATTTAAAAAGATAACTTAAGTTTTTGTAGAAGAAAAACACTAAATATGAAAATATTTCTCCTTATCATGAATTTGTAATAAGTATAAGAATTCTGTTGTGGAAGCATGCATATTGTATTGTGCCAAATAGGAGCAATAACATTCTTTACCCATACTAGAGATGTTATAAAGAACATTGGCTAATTTAATGTTTGAATTATTTTTAAGACCGGCTAGGTCACTCTAGAGTTCCCTCGATTCCCTCCACCTGGGGGCTAATATCTCATATCAAAACTTAAAACAATAAACAAAGTTGGGGGCTATAACCTGTCACTTTAAAGTCCTCAAACTCTACACCCTTCAATGAATATTCCCTATTTATTTGCACTCAATAATATGAACTATATTCTCATTCATACAACCTCATGGGATTCTTTCCAATTGTTGACTGAGACAATATTAGTCTGGTTCTTACATGTTCTCGCAATAAATTTTAACATCTAGATTGGTCAAATCAAGAAGTAAATGAAGTAATGAATTTAAATCATCACAACTTCTTCCAACATTAAAGATCAATACTCTCCACAATTTTCATCAAACACTTAATTACTTATCATTTTAAGAAGAAAGATAAAGAAAACTAATCAGAATCCATTGAGAAAATAAAACTACACTTTAGTTTAAAAGTAGAAATCATTGTCAAACCAACAATAAGTTTTAATTAAAAAAAAAGTAGTCTAAAACAAAAGATAAAAACTTATCTCAAGTCCTCCACCAAACTCTTGAAGTTCCTTTGAATCTCTTCTCTTTTACAACACTCTCAATATAAAACTAATATAAAAAATGGATAAATATGTGGTGCTTGAAAATCTCTCCAACTAACTCCCCAATTTTTGAACTTTCAAAACTTTCTCAGTACTTTCAGGACCTCTTTCAAAGTTTCAATCTTCCTTTTATAATTCTCCAAAATGTGCCTTGGTATCTCTTCAAAATGTGTCTTGATTTGATGTGTATCCCCAAGAGATGCGTTCTTTCGCAATATTTTCGTCCATGGTGTTTGTAATCACCTATTAAGCCAATAGGTGCCTCAAAAACCTCTTCAAAATTTGCAAAAACCGAATTTACTCATCGAATAACTGTCACTGGCTCTTAAGCGCGGGGCCTCTGACGCATAGGTGCAACCTTCTCTATTTACTTTGGCATCAGAATACACATTTGCACATTTTTCATCAGAATACTTAAGCGCCGGATATGGGGCTTAGGCATCAGAATACTTATGCACATTTTTCATCTATTTGCTTCAAATTTGATCATTTTTAACTCTTTTAAGCATTTTTCACTATTTTAAGCATTTTTCACCTTTTTATTTGTACCTGAAAGAAAAACACTAAAATATCTTCCATTAGAGCGCAATATTTCAAAAATAGATATAAAAATGTATCTAAAAACACTATATTTTCGGCGTATCAAAATCCTCCAAACATAAAATGTTACTTGTCCTCAAGTAACACTTAAATCTTTAAAAATTAAATATGTATGATATGTATATGAGTTTTTTTAGGAGTTACTAGAAATATAATAGTCCAATTTAGAAAAAATATTCAGTAAATGAGATCAACTTGAAGTTTAGAAATTTCTAATGTGAAGAAAGATGAAAATATGAGTTCCTATCTAATTCAGAAATATTGTAAGTCTTCCAAATTTAGAATTTAGTTCTTTTATTATCTCCACTTAAAAATTTTTATTAAGAATAATTTTACTTACTATATTATATCTATAAGCTTAAAATTTTCTCAAGTCTTATACTTTAAAAAGATCAAATGTAGAACCAATTTTTGATTGGACACTAATCCTCAAGCTTCTCCTTATATTTTTTTTCTTTTTGTTTTCTTTTTTTTCCTTTTTCTCTTCTTTTTTTCTTTTTCTTTTCTTTTTATTTTTAGGCAAGGATTACTATATCTGNTAAAAATAATTTTACTTACTATATTATATTTATAAGCTTAAGATTTTATCAAGTTTTATATTTTAAAAAGATTAATTGTAGAACCAATTTTTGATTAGGCACTAATCCTCAAGCTTCTCCTCCCTCACATTTCTTTTTCTTTTTCTTTTTCTTTTTCAGGCAATGATTACTATATTTGGATAAGCCTTTAATGATTTTGAACTCCACTTATCCTTTCCTAAAATAAAGTCTTGGTATCAAACTTTTACTTATAGATATAGTAATAGTTCTAAAAATCTTTTTAATAAAAAAATTTAAGCATTAAAAATAAAAGTCTAAATTATCTAAATTTTTCAAAAATACAATTTTTCTTACTAAAGATAGTCACTTATATTATTCATTTTCAATATTTTTTAACTTAAAGTTTTTCTTCATTACTTAAAATTTTAACTAAATTTTCATACTCATTTCTGAAATCAAATTTTACTTCCCTAATATGATTTAATATACATAATCAATTTTTCTTTTAAAATTAAATTCACTTGTAGTATATTTGAGAATAAATAAAATTTCAGTTTTGAAAATATTTTTAATCCCGCCCCAAACTTAAATTTTTAACAGATTAAACACTTTAGCATTATATATATATAAGCAAGAATGAAAATTTAAAAATAACATGCTAACATGAATTTTAACATTCTAATTATACAAGTATAAAACTAAAGATAGGAGTAAAATTAATTTTTGATCAAATTTTCTATATTTTTATTTTAGTTTAACATGTATAGATTCAATAGACTTCAAAATAGTGGGTATAAAAGCAAACAAAATACTAACATGATAAAAGAAAATTACATGGAAAAAANTTTTCTTTTCAAATCAAATTCACTTGTAGTTCATTTGAGAACAAATAAAATTAAAGTTTTGAAAATATTTTCTATCCGCCTAAACTTAAATTTTTATCAGCTGGAACAGTTTAGCATCAAATATATATAAGCAGAAATGAAAATAAGAATAACATGCTTACAAGAATTTTTATACCATAATAATATAAGTATAAAACTAAAAATAGGAGTAAAATTAATTTTGATCAAATTTTCTAATATTTTCATTTCAATTCAACATGTAGAGATTCAATAAACTTTTAAACAGTGAGTATAAACATAAAAGCAAACTAATACACTAACTTGACTTCACAGTCTCAACATAAAAACAAACTCACAAACATGATAAAAGAAAAATACAGGGTAGCATTTTCCTAAATTTCAAATTTCAGATTTGCGTTAGCAAGATTTTGNTTAAGATCTAAGCTAGCAAAATTTTCTAATTTATAACAGATATGAAATTAAGTTAAGTTCTAAACTAACTAAATCACATTACTAAACATAAAACAATAGTTACTACCCTAATATTTAAAAATAAAATATTAACTAGCACAAACATCATAGAAATAATAAAACATAAAAGTCCAAAACACAACAAAGTCCAAAACAACAGACAGATGCAAATGTAGCGNAATAACTAAATCACAAAACTCACAACAGTTACTACCCTAGAATTTTAAAACAAACTACTAACTAACACAAATTTTACAATACAATTAAAAATAAAAGTCTCACACATAATAATATCTAAACAAGTACACAAACATACATGTCTCATGTCCAAAACATGAAAACACATCACATAACAATTCTCACTTAAACATAAAAGTCTAAACCACGTCACATAGTTCAAATCAACACACAGATGCAAATGTAGCAAGCCCGGACCACATAGTTCATATCATATTACAATCATAAAATAAATCTCTCAGTTCTACTCCTCTTCCTCTGAATCACCGTTATCCCAAACTTCTGCAGACTCATAATCAGGGTATCTAGGATATAGAGGAAATTGCACTCCTTGGTTACCCCTAACGAGACTCTCCAAAAATAAGTGAAATTTCTCTTCATAATCACTTTTTCTCTTCTTATACCTATTAGTATGCTCTGCAAAACGCTCTAGATTTTGTACCCTATCAGCGGTAAAATTAATATTATCCATCATTCTCTGTAATAATTGATCTTGAGTTACAGTAGACTCACCTTTAGATGTAGAAGCACGTGAGGTAGATAGTCTGGATGTAGAAGCACGTGAGGTAGATGATCTAGATGTAGAAACAGCAGACGTCTCCATTCCATAACTCCTAGAAAATCCTCCTCTCCAGCCAAAAATAGAATCCTCAGAATAAGTCTTCACATTCATCTTAGTGATGGGCTTTAGAGGTAACAACACTTCCTCCCATCTATCATATTTAACTCCAGACTGCTCACACAAAGAAAAGATCAAGGAAGTAAATCCCAGACCTACAGTAGTAACGGGAGCGACATAACTGATGATAGTCTGACAAATCAAAGCTCCTATGTTGATGAGCTTTCATTCCTGGATACAATAATTTAATGTCGCTCTCTCTTGTCACTCACTGAGATGATTTGTTGGTAGCAGACGAGCAGAAATAAAATAGTGTCAGGCCTTTGAAGGTGCACATAACTTTGAAGTTAGGAAGTTGACTCTCCACTTATTAGTGATGTTCCAAAGTCCTCTCCCAATAGTTAAGAAATAATCTCGTCTAACTCCGCTTCAGTCGGACTATAATTTACATAAAAATATAACGTATCAGGTGGCAGATAATAAACCAAGTTGATTACCTTCGGTGAAAAATGTACCAACTTTCCTCGAACCATGACTCTATTGTCTTCAGCCTTAGGGATGTTTGCATAGAACTCCCTAACAACGGAAATAATCGCCACAGCAGAGAAACAACAGAATCGTTCCCACTGTCAGCGAACGATCAAATCCTTTACGTCTCCACCTGGATTCCTAAAACACCGCTCCTGAATCAGTTTCCGTGATTGCAACGCATCACTGTACCGATCCTGAGCCTTCGAACTAACAAATTTACTCGAATCGAAAGGGCTCTTTCCTTTACTCTTCATTTTTGGTGATTCTACAAATTTAATAAATTCCAAAAATAACTTCAAAAATCAAGTCTAAATTACTAAACTAAACTTCCAAAGTATAATCTGCACTTCCCATGCAATTTCCATAGATTTTTTTCTCATTTTTCACCATAAATCGTGAAATTTCGAATTTCTCCAAATGTGCAAAAATACATGGTGAAAATCCAAAATTTTTGCATATAAGTAAAGCTCTTACCTCAAGGAACTTGAATCTAGCAAATTTCGCTTGATTCCACCAAGAAATCTTCACTTTAGATGTGACCTAGCCTTCCAAAATTGCGATTTTGAGAGGTTGAAGGTGACGAGAGGTGTAAAAATGGTGATTTTTGGGCCAAAATTTTACTTTTAACTGTTCGCGAACCGGTTTTCGTGAACCGACGCTTAGGTGCCTGCCTCTCGGGTTGGCTCGCGCTTAAGCACGAGATGTGGCGCTTAGGCGCCAGTGCACGATTTTCAAAAATTTTAAATTAAAGTAAAATGCACTATTTGCCTAAGTAAACCATCCCTAAATGGTCTCATAGCACTTAAATGACTATTTTCAACTCCCTATAACTCCCCTTTCTCAAAATTCTCCATGATAACTATTTCAATATGATGCTAAAAATAACACAAATTTTCACACAAACAAACTTATATTAATTCACAAACAAGTACAAATACCTTTAAACATTTAATTCTCACTCCAAATAGTCTTGGATGAAAAAACTTTTCTAAATATAAATACATAACAATCATTTCACAATTAACACATATAAGAAGTCATAAATACTAAAAATAAGACTTAAACACTAAACCACTTGAAAACAATAATTTCTAACACTAGACTTAATTCCATTCTTCATTCGAAGGAAAAAATTTCTGTCTTTCATTAGTCTCTCCAGGAATATAGAGTTGATAAAACGGATGGTGGTGACGAGCTCTGATACTATCTTTTTCAATCCACTTTTGCTTTATGAACATCGCCTTATCCGCTTCCTCTATATAACTTCTGTTGCTAAATTGCATCTTCAATTGCTATTCAATATGCTCTAGATGTGCAGGTAACTCAAGTACTTTGGTCTCCAATAAAGCCATAGTATTCTCCATTTTGTTGATCTTCTTTGATATTCCTTCAATACTAACGGCTAATAAACCGTTATACATTTCTTGTGCACTTTGACTAATGAACTTCTTCTTCATCGTTTCTTCTTTCTTTAAATTCTTCTCCCATGAAGACATTTTCTCTAAATCTCACTTGCTCTTAGACTTTTAGGGCTAGAAATGATCTGGGGTGAAATTCCTTCACAAAACCTTTCTATTGATAAGCCTAAATCCTTCCAATAACTCCTAGACATGTTTAGAAAGTGCCTTGGCACGTTTTTATAAACTAATTGACGGTTAAACCTTCTAGAATATTGATTTTGCACATGTGTTCAAACTGCCGCGCTTAAGCGCCGGATCTCACGCTTAAGCGCCAGTGCACATTTTTGCACTAATCAACTTTACATCCAAATTCTCATTCTAATATGTCTTGGTCACTAAATAAAGTCTTAAAATCTTTACTAACTCATAATAGTTTCAAAAATACTACCCCAATTTTCTTAATCACATGCAAAATAAAAATCAAAATAAAATACTCTGATAACCATGGGATGCCTCCCACAATGCGATTGGTTTTACATCGTCAGCCCGACGTAACCAGTGCTTATTCTGGTTGACCCAACATCATTCCATCATTAAGTTTATGCCGATCCCTTATAAAATAAGGTTTCAGTCTATGCTCATTAACTTTAAATATTTTCTCATACTTAAGATCTTTAATATCCACAGTTCCGTAAGGATAAACTTTTATCACAACAAATGGGCACATCCACCTGAACTTAAGTTTGCCTGAAAATAATCTTAACATTGCATTATATAGCAAAACTTTTTGTCATGGCTGAAAATTTTTAGTAAGAATCTTTTGATCATGCCACATCTTTATCTTTTTATTATAAATCTTGACACTCTCATAAGATTCATTCTTTATCTCTTTAAGCTCATTTAATTGCAGTTTTCTTTATAAATCCTAGCACTCTCATAAGATTCATTCCTTATCTCTTCAAGCTCATTTAATTGTAACATCCTTTTCTCACCAGCATCTTTCAAATTATAATTGAACTCTTTAATCGCCCAATATGCTTTATGCTTAAGTTCAACTGGTAAGTGACAAACTTTTCCAAATATTAGCCTAGGGGTTCTGTATGCAGTCCTATAAGCCCACAAAGCATAGTCAAGTTTGACTGACCAATTCATTTTTGTTGGATTCATAGATTTTTTCATAATTCTTTTAATTTTCCGATCGGATATTCAACCAAATCACTTGTCTGAGGATAATAAGTAGTAGCAGTCGTATGATTTATATGATATTTCTTTAATAACTTCTCTATTATGACAATTTTTGAAATGACTTCCCCTACAGTAATGAGAACTCTCGACATCCCAAATTTACAAAATATGTTTGTTTTAAAAAATTTTGCAACACTTTCAGCATTACATTGAGGTAAAACAATAACTTCTATCCATTTGGATATATAGTCCACTGCTAACAAAATATATAAATTTCCAAAATTGTATAAATTGTCCCCTGAAATCTAATCCTCAAACATCAAAATTTCAGAATTATGACATTTTTGGATAATTTCATAAGTTTCTTTTAATGGTACACATCTTCGAATAATTAGATCATTTCCCTGTTTACTAAAAAATGGGTCATCCTAAAAATAAATCTTAACTTCAGAAATAAATTTTCTCTTTTGTTGTATGTCATTCCATATGGTATAATATCACTAACAATAAAGTTCACAATGTCGGCATACCACGGAACACGCTATTCATGAATAGTGAACAACTTTTCATCTATAAAATGCTCATTAATTTCTTTTTCAATACATGATAGTTTTTCTAACTCAAGCCTGGACAAATGATCAACAATTTGATTTATAGACCTCTTCCAATCTACTATTTCAAAATCAAATTCTTGCAAAAGAAGAATCCATCTTATAAGTCTAGGTTTAGGATTCTTTTTTTGTTAGGTACTTAATAGCAAGAATGATCTGTATGCACTACACAATGAGTTCCAATTAAATATGATCTAAATTTATCAAAGCTGTATGCACTACACAATGAGTTCCAATTAAATATGATCTAAATTTATTAAAAGCATATACTGTTGCTAATAACTTTTTTCAGATGTTGTATAATTGATTTGAGTTTCATTAAGAGTTTTAATAGCATAGTAAATTACTTTAAAAATTTTATCATATCTTTGTTCATAACAGCTCTTATAGCATAATCACTAGCATCACACATTAGTTCAAAAGGTTTTCCCCATTTTGGTGAAACTATAATTGGTGTAGTGATTAATTTTTCTTTTAATAAATTAAAAGCTTTTAGACATTCCTTATCAAAATTGAAAATTGCATCTTTTTCTAATAAATGACATAAAGACTTAACAATATTTGAAAAATCTTTAATATATCGCCTGTAGAATCCAACATGTCCTAAAAAAGTCATAATTTCCCTTACATTTATTGGATAAGGTAAATTAGCGATTACTTGAATTTTAGCAGGATTTAGTTCCATACAATTTTCTGATATTTGATGACCTAATACAATTTCTTCTGCTACCATAAATTGACATTTTTCTCAATTAAAGACTAAATTTGTTTCTTCACAACGCTTAAGAACTTTAGATACATATTTTAAACATGAGTCAAATAAAGTTCCAAACATTGAAAAATCATCCATGAATACTTCAATCCCTTTTTCAATTAAATCATAATATTTTGTCATCATAAATATTTGTAATGTAGCAGAGACATTACATAAACCAAAGGACATCCTTCCAAAAACAAAAGTACCATAAGGATTGGTAAAAATTGTTTTCTCTTGATCCTCAGTGTATTTGGTGATAACCAGTATATCCATCCAGAAAATAAAAGTATTTATGCCCAATTAGTCTATTCAGCATTTGATTTAGAAAGGGTAATAGAAAATGATCTTTTATAGTGGCAAAATTTAATTTTTTATAATCAATGCATATTCGCCACCTTGTAACTTGTCTAGTTGGTATTAATTTATTATGTTCATTCACAGTTACAATTACTCTTTTTTAAGGAACGTACTGAATTGGACTAACTCATGCACTATCTGAAATATGGTAGATTATTCCAACATCTAACAACTTTAAAATTTTTTTCTTAACTTCTTTCATTACAGGATTCAGTCTCCTTTAAGGATCAACTCTGGGTTTGCAGTTTTCTTCCATATGAATTCTATGCATACAAATTGAAAGACTGATTCCTTTAATATCAGTAATTGTACATCCAAAGGCTTTTTTAACATTTTTCAAAATTTTCATCAATCTTTCTTCATTTAAAATTGTTAATTTTGAGGAAATTATAACTGGTAAAGTAGAGGAATCTCCTAAAAAAACATATTTTAAATATTCAGGAAGTAACTTCAACTCAAGTTTTGGAGGTTTTTTAATTGATGGACAAAATGATTTATCTTTGTCTATCGTGTCTAAAATTTCAAAACTTTCTCGAACATAGTTTGAATCTTCCTTAAAAAGTTCTTCACATCGATATAATTCTTCTTCTTGTTTGTGTTCCAAATCTTTTCTTCAGATTTTTATTCATAAGTTGTTTTGAAATGACATTCACATAGATATCTTATAATATCCATCCCATAACATTCATCATCTTTACCTTTTGCAGGATATTTCATTGATATTGAAATATTGAATGTAACAGTTTGATCATTGACGTGCATTGTTAATTCCCCTTTCGGCACAACTATCATTGCTCTTCATGTGGCTAGGAAATGTCTCCCCAAAATGATATGTATCTCTTTATGTTCCTCCATATCTCGCACAGTAAAATCAACATGAAAGATAAATTGATCTACTTTCACTAAGATTTCTTCTATAACTCCTTTAGGGTATGTTATCGAACGATCTGCTAACTGTTGAGTTACAGCAGTAGAAATTATTTCTCCTAATCCCAATCTTTTGAATATTAATAATGACATGGTTAATGCTTGTACATAAATCACATAAAACTTTCCTATAAAATCTGTCTCCTATTACTTGTAAAGATACCAGGATCTTTTAACTTTTCAGGAAGTTTTTTCTTAATTATAATACTACACTCCTCACTAAGTGCAACAGTCTCATTATCTTCAAACTTTCTTTTCCTATTGAGAATATCATTCATAAACTTTACATAGCTTGACAATTGTTCTAAGGTTTCAGCAAATGAAATATTAATTATAAGCTTATTAAATATTTCCAGAAATTTTCAAAATTGCTCATCCAACTTCTGCTGACGAAGTCTCTGAGAAAATGGAGGTGGTGGTTTTTCCAAATCTTTTTTCAGCGGAGAAATAGGTCTTTCAGAGTCTTTTAGAACGTTCTCTTTTGATTCTTCAATTTTTTCTCTCTACTTCAATTTCTTTTTGAACTCTACTTTCCAACTTTCTTCCGCTTCTAAGTTGAACGACTTTTACTTGCTCTTTATTCTGGTTTTTTGGATTTGAATCAGTATTACTAAGAAGTGTTCCTTGAGATCTATTACTTAATGAATTTGATATTTGCCCAAGTTGATTCTCAATATTTCTAATTGTAGCTCATTGGCTTTGTAATTGATTTTCCATTTGTAACACCACTTCTTCTATAGACAACTTCTTCTCTTTAAATTGTGTATTACTGTTGAAACTTGGAGAATAAGTAGATCTATAATTATCATTCTCTTGATTGTTTCCTCATTGCTGGTTACTACCACCTGAAGTATTATTCTAGTTAAAATTAGGGTGGTTTTTCCAACCTAGGTTATAATAATTTGAATATGGGTTAATTGACTTGTTATTTATGACATTTAAAGTTTTTAATGATGTTTAAGAATCTACCATTTGGTCTAATGAATTCTCTTCAATCATGAAAATTGGTTGAGAAAAATTCATTCCAAGTTGATTTAATTTCCTTGAAATTGCAGTAACTTGATTTGCTAACATAGTAAATGTATCAGTTTCATGATTATTAGCTACTTTCTTTGGGTTCACCCTCTCAGAAAGTCATTAAAAATTATCAGTAGTCATTTCTTCAATTAAAGCATAGAAGTCATGAAATGGTTTTGACATCAATGAACCACCAGCAGCGGTATCGATAATTGATCTAAGAGATCTAGTTAATCTATTATAAAAAGTTTGAATTATTATCCAATCTGATATAACATGGTGTTGACACTTTCTTAAGAGTTCTTTAAATCTTATCATGCTTCATAAATATATTCCCCTTCAAACTAATTAAAAGATGTAATATCATTTCTAAGCTTCGCAGTTTTTGATGATAGAAAATATTTAGCAAGGAATTTTTACGCTAAATCACCCCAAGTTCTGATAGATCCAGATGCTAACGAATTCAACCTCATCTTAGCTTTATCCCTCGGTGGGAAAAGAAATAACCTAAGTCTTATAACATCATCTGATACACCATCATATTTAAATGTAACACATAATTTTAGAAAATTGGCAAGATGTAAATTTAGATCTTCTGTTGTTGATCCGTCAAACTGATTATTTGATACTATTTGGATTATAACAGGTTTAAGCTTAAATGAATTAGCCACTACAGTAGGTTTTTGAATAATATAATGAAGTTCATCTGCAGTAGGGTTGACATAATCTTTTAAAGGTCTAAACTCTTTGATGAATTTCAACATTTTGATAATTTTGGTTTGCCATTTCAATAATTTTTTTGGATTTTTCAAGTTTTTTAATATTTTTTGTTTTTTTTTATTTTTCTAACACTTCTCTCTAATTCAGAATCGTAAGACACTAGTCCTTCAAAACTTGAACTATGCATACACTAACATAAAATAAAACTAAACACACAAAATAAAATATAATAACTTAAAGTTTAAATAAGACTTTATAAAAATAAAAATTTACTTTTAAATTAATAGATTCTTTACAATTTTCACTTCGCTTTCCCGACAACGGCACCAAAAACTTGATCCTTGATAACTGCTTATATGCAATATTATAACAATAATTCTGATTATATTTTTCACTTATAATTCCCTATTTCGCAACAAAATAAAAAACTTGATCTTAAAGAAAATAAGAATTTAATTTTTAATTTATATATATTGAGATACTACGTAAGTATACGTATCATTATTAAGTAATATAAGACTTTTTAATTAAAACCTGAATATTGAATTCATAGGGAAGATATGCAATATGCACTTTTTGGAAAACTTTATATTTTTAAAAATATAATTATTTAACTTAAAGATGTTTTCGCAGTAAATAAAATTTAAATATTTTGGGTAATTTTAATATTTTGACAAAAATAAAAACAAACCTAAAAAAATAACTTGAGTTTTTGTAGAAGAAAAACACTAAATATGAAAATATCTTTTTCTTTATCATGAATCAGTAATAAGTATAAAAATTCTGTTGCAGAAGTATGCATATTGTGTTGTGTCAAATAAGAGTAATAATATTCTTTATCCTTACTAGAGATGCTATAAAGAACATTGGCTAATTTAAGGATTGAATAGTTTTGAAGACCGGCTAGGCATGGAAGATACTAGTTCTCACTCTAGAGTTCCATCAATTCCCTCTACCTGGGGGTTAACATCTCGTATCAGGACCTAAAACAATAAACCAAGTTGGGGGCTTTAACCTGTCACTTTAAAGTTCTCTAACTCTACACCCTTCAATGAATATTTCTCTATTTATTTGCACTCATTCATACAACCTCATGCAATTATTTTCAATTGTTGATACTTTCAATCATATGAACTACATTCTCATTCATACAACCTCATGTGATTCTTTCTAATTTGTTGAATAATCATATGAACTACATTCCCATTCATACAACCTCATGTGATTCTTTCCAATTGTTGACTGAGAATAAATTACATTCTCATTCATACAACCTCATGTGATTCTTTCCAATTGTTGATTGAGACAATACTGAATTACATTCTCATTCATACAATCTCATGTGATTCTTTCCAATTATTGACTGAGACTTATTTGCACTAAATCATATGAAGTACATTCTCATTCATACAACCTCATGTGATTCTTTCCAGTTGTTGACTGAGACAATACCAGTATCATATGAACTACATTCTCATTCATACAACCTCATGTGATTCTTTCCAAATGTTGACTGAGACAATACCAGCCCGGTTCTTACATGTTCTCACAACAAATTTTAACATTTGGAAGACTGAGACAATACCAGCTATTACATTCTCACTCATACAACCTCATGTGATTCTTTCCAATTGTTGACTGAGACAATATCAGTCTATGAACTACATTCTCATTCATATAACCTCATGTGCTTCTTTCCAATTGTTGACAATGACAATGTCGGCTCATTACATTCTCATTCATACAACCTCATGTGATTCTTTCCAATTGTTGACTGAGACAATACAAGTCTGACTTACATGTTCTCACAATAAATTTTAACATCTGGATTGGTCAAATCAAGAAGTAAATGAAGTACATGGATTTAAATCATCACAACTTCTTCCAACATTAAAGATCGATACTCTCCACAACATTAATCAAATACTTAATTACTTATCATTTTAAGAAGAAAGATAAAGAAAATTACTCAGAATCCATGAATAAAACAAAACCATACTTTAGTTTAAAAGTGAAAATTATTGTCAAACCAACAACAAGTTTCATTTAAAACCAAAAGTAGTCTAAAACAAAAGATAAAAACTTATCTCAAGTCCTCCACCAAACTCTTGAAGTTCCTTTGAATCTCTTCTCTTTTATAACACTCTTAATATAAAACTAAAATAAAAAAAAGGATAAATATGTGGTGTCTGAAAATCTCTCCAACTAACTCCCTAATTTTTGAACTTTCAAAACCTTCCCAGTACTTTCAGGACCTCTTTCAAAGTCTCAATCTTCCTTCTTTTATAATTTTGCAAAAGGTGCCTTGGTATTTCTTTAAAATATGTCTTGATTCGATGTATTTCCCCAAGAGATGCATTCTTTCGCAATAAATTTCGTCCATGGTGGTTGTAACCACCTATTAAACTAATAGGTGCTTCAAAGGAGCGGTTTTATCTGTTTGCCCGACGCTTAAGCGCCAGATCTGACACTTAGGCGCCAAAACAATTTTGCACATTTTTCATCTATTTGTTCCAAATTTGATCATTTATCATTTCTTTAAGCATTTTTCACCTTTTTACCTATACCTGAAAGAAAAACACTAAAATACCTTCCATTAAAGAGCAATATCTTAAAAATAAGTATAAAAATGTGTCTAAAAATACTATATATTTTAGGCGTATCATGTAGCGCTGAAACCCAAATGATGTAGTTTTTCCTTAAATTCTTGTAAGTATAAATTAGTTGGTTTTTTATGTTTATGAACTACTGAACCAACCTGAATTGTTAAATTGGATTACCCATGACCACAAAATAAGCATGAGTTTTAGAGAAATATATTTAAAGAAAATATACGGAATCATCAACAAAATATAATGAATATGTGTGTCACTTAAAGAGTAAGTTGTCATGGGTTCTGTCTGCTTTGACATGGTGAGTTAAAGCGTGAGATGATTCGAATTAAGCTAAATTTAGAATACATTAATGTTTTAAGGTTAAAGCTTTGACCAGATTAGGAAAAGCTTTTTTTTTTGTTGAAGTCTCAAAACTTTAAGCTTTTTTAATCAATGTTAATGGTTGTCCGACATGCTTGGTTTCTTGGTAAAAAACTCTAGCTATGTTCAGAAATTGCATTTTCTTACTTAATGCGTGGTATTTGTGCATATATTATCCAGCTAATTATACCGAATAAATTTCTTCATTGATTTATATGTAAACAATGCATAATGCAGGAGTTAATAGTTTAGAATACTGTTGTGTCTTTTACGTGGGAGATTTAATTTCAATACTCTTTAATATCAGAATTCAGTGATTTAGGTTTAAAATAATCCAGCTAGTTATACCGAATAAATTTCTTCATTGATTTATATGTAAATAATGCATAATGCAGGAGTTAATAGTTTAGAATACTGTTGTCTTTTACGTGGGAGATTTAATTTCAATACGCTTTAATATCAGAATTCAGTGATTTAGGTTTAAAATAACATTTATTGACCTTAATTTAGTAAATAATGCGATTTTGATATGACTAATATCCATCTGATTAGCTCTTATCATGTCTTTAAATACTAAATCAGGCGCTTGTGTTGCACACACATCGTTTTGACCATCAAGTAATTTATCACAATATGTAACATAGGGTCTGTTT
The DNA here is from genome assembly GCA_002079205.1 of Phalaenopsis hybrid cultivar. Classification (NCBI taxonomy): domain Eukaryota; kingdom Viridiplantae; phylum Streptophyta; class Magnoliopsida; order Asparagales; family Orchidaceae; genus Phalaenopsis; species Phalaenopsis hybrid cultivar. The sequence goes on along the minus strand of JXCR01086209.1, from coordinate 74,736 downwards.
GGGGCAACTGCAGATTATTAAAAAGCTACCGCGCAACAGCTGTGCCAGGAAGATGCTGCCCAAAAGCTGGGGTGTCTGTTTGTTTTTTGCAGTTTTACAACAGTTATACTGCAGTTATTTCTGAACAAATGACATTTTTGCCCCTGTAATATAGTGTTGTTTATAACAAAGCCAATCTTGCTAGCATATTTCATTCTTGAAAACAACTATATACTTTAAATGTTGCAAGAGAAAACATACACCTCACTAAACAGTGAGCAGTACGACAATTAAAATAAAAGAAAAGACTGTTAAAATTATAATTAATAATATGATATTGTTTTTAAAATCCATTTGGTTAATGTCACGAGATAATTTGTCATACAACGAAGCTCTTTACGCTTGATCATTATTGACGACGGATTCCTCACCACCAAAAAAGTCATAGTTTTGTGTTTTTCTCCTTGGACACCTGTAAATTGTCTCCCGTAGCTATGTGGTTGTCGTAAAATAAGTAGAGAACATTGTAGTCCACAGTAGCAGTGCAATGCTTTGGAGGTACCGGAAGCCCTCGAGCTCACCTTTTTTGAAGGTTTAAAACAATAAAACATAAACCCTTAGATACAATATTAGTGATAAAAAATAGTACAAGGACTTAATTCAAGTTTTAATAAACTGTGAGGCCTCAGAGAACTGATTATAAACCAACGAATTTGTCACCACAAGAATCGAGTAGACCTTATAAAAAAAGATTATTGGTTGTCTTTATACCAAGTAATATCGAGCTCGTATGTGTCACACATGCATATCACCTCAAAAGCCATTCAGAAGAAGAGAGGTACTTGGCTGCCTTCACAGCAATTGCATGCGTGTCAAGAACCAATAACAACATATAAGTCATTTAAAATATCTCATAAGTTTGAATATCTCATCATAGACCTCCAAACTAAAAATAATAAAACATGCAATAAAAAATTACATCCTGGTGTAGTCTATAATTATGGTATAGTTCTTTCAAAAGATCGATAAATACGGGTTGTCATACTAAACATATTGTTTAATCTTGTTGGGTGCCCTAAAAACAACTCTCGAACCCACTTATTGCCTATGTATGTTGATGTCATACATGAAGAACGAGCAATATATGGGTTGTAGTACTCATACAACAGACAAAACGTAGCTGAAATTCTTCTTTTTCGTATTTCTCTAGCCATGTTATTTATTCAAAGGAAAAATAATGAAACTTTAAAAAATAATTAACAAACATCCAATAAATAAAACCGCAGATAATACAAGTGGCATAACTATTGTCATCATGAAAAAAAATGTATAAAATGTTCAACAAATAACATAAAAAATTTACTCTGCGGTCAGGGGTTATCATCATAAAGAACTCTCGTTTGGTAGGGTCTTTAAGCAACTTCATAGAGAAAAAATAGAATGACATCCTCATAAATTTTAGGAGTTGCTTCCATAATTTACATTACTTGTTGAATAAAAGTTGTTTGTGATGTGCTAGGGTCATTGGTGCATGATTCCACTAACTGTGAGAATGCGCCATCTCTTTTTTTTTTTCAATTCTTGGACACTTTAATCTACTGGTGGTTTCAACTTCATTGAGGTTCGGGGCTGGGGCCTTCATTGGAGTCAGCTGTTTTTTCGGCATCCAAGTTCTCACCTAATAGAGGCCCATGCATGATCGACCGTTGCCACAACTTCACCAAACATAAGATCTAACTTCTCTTCCATCTCGGGGTCAATTTGAATTTATTTTGCATTTGACACTACCTACAAAGTAATGGGAGATTGATATGTTGATGTATCTGAAAAAAAAATGACAGGAGTTGACGTTTCTTAAATTCTCACCTCCAATCTCTCGGTTCAACATTATTGAGAAGCATCAATTGTTATTTAAATTTTGTTCAACTCAAGCCCGTGGATTCTCGCTTCAATTTTTTTTTTCAAATTTTACAGTTCTTTTTTAATTCATCTGATTTCTTTTTCAATTGCATCATGCCATATTCCCATTCCTGTGCTTTCTTTGAACTTTTTTTATAATATTTTATCAGGCTTCCTTGTTAAAATAGGTTGTTGGCATATTTCTCAATTCCACCTCCTTAAGATAGATGTTCTAAAAAATTAGTTTGACATCTTTATTCCACAGAATAGATAGACTGATTTCTTTTGTCTTAATCATTATTATACTAGCAAGAAAAGAACTATTCAACATAAATATTTATTATAATAAATATAAAATGTCATTTAAGATACCACTACTATCAACATATCATCACCACAACCATAACATCACCGCCACTATCATCATATTATCACCACCACTATATTTTCAACACGACCAACAACACCAACACCACAATACACAACCACCACAACATTACCACCACTATTGCATTACCAACACCACCACCAACATCAACACCACACCACTACCCCAACACCAACAGTATTACGAATGCCAACACCACTCCCGCAACACTACCACACCACACAACCACCAACACCAAACATTATCAACTCCACCTCCAACATCAGCACCAAACCAACACTACTACCACACTACACAACTACCAACATCAACACCACTATCACCACAACACAACACCAACACCACACCACACCACACCACTCCACACCACATCAACCACCATCGCATGATAGAACCCCGTCCCATATATTTTCTTTTTACCAAATTTTCAGTGGTTTAATCATGGTAAGCATACATGCATCGATTTTTTGTGCCTTGTATGTAATTTACCCAAAACATTGTCATCTACAAATCAAGCGTCTTCTTTCATCCATTTTTCAAATTCTCACTCAAACGTCAAAGGTAGTGATAAAATCCCATCCCATATTTTTCATTTGAGGCAATTATATACAGGGCACCCGAAACATTGCTATCTACAAATCAAGCACCCTCTTTCATCCATTTTTCAAATTTTCACTCAAACATCAAAGATAACCATTCCATATTTTTGAATCGAGGCAATTCCATACAAGGCACCCAAAGCATTGCTATCTACAAATCACGCACCCTCTTTCATCCATTCTTCAAATTCCCACTAAAAAATCAATGGAGGTAATGATAAGAGGCCATCCATATTTTTCATTTGATTTGGTTACGTACAGTGCACCTGAAACATTGGTATCTACAAATCAAGCACCCTCTTTCATCCATTTTTTAAATTCCCATTCAACAATTAGTGGAGATATTGATAAAAGGTCATTCCATATTTTTCATTTAATCTAGTTACATACAGGGCACCCCAAACATTGCTATCTACAAATCAAGGACCCTCTTTCATCCATTTTTCAAATTCCCCTTAAAAAATCAGTAGAGGTAATGATAAGGCCATTCCATATTTTTCATTTGATCTAGTACATACAGAGCACCTGAAACATTACTATCTACAAATCAAGCACCATTTTTTATACATTTTTGAAGTCCTGCCTAAAAAATGAGTTGAGATAAAAATACCATTTCATATTTTTCAATTTGATTGCAAATCAAAAATCTTAAAATCAGAGGAGGTGAATGAGAAAGCCACAAAATTCTCACAATAAACCGCAAATGAGAAAGCCACAAATCACAAAAAGAAAGCCATTCCATCGAAAATGAGCACAGAAATTACATACAGAGCACAATAACAGAGATCGGGGGGAAGAGGGAGAGGAGAAAGACAAGCTATTAGCACTGGAGAGAGGCGCGAGAGATAAACGAGAGAGAGAGCAATCGAGAGAGGTAGCTAGGGCAGAAGAAATGCAAGAGAGGAAGCCACAGGGTATCAATCGAGAGGGTAGTAGTGTAATAAGTTTGTGAAGAAACACGGCCCGCGGCCCGCGACCCGCATTTATCATAGACCGTGCTAACCAAACGCTTTGACTGGCGTTTTCAAAATGCACCACACCAAAAAGCTGCCCCAAATGGGCCCTTAATGTTTTATACAAAAATCTTTGTGAATGGTTGATTGACATGGTTTTTAATACTGGCACTAAACGCTTTACTTGTTAATGCAAGTTGAGAATTTTATCTATGTCTTCATGTTTTGATCTAGATACACTTCCAATAAGTTACCGTAAGCCATAAGTATGTTGATTGAGGTCTTAGTCTTATCTCATCTTTTTTTTAATGAGATTTTACTCGCTAAAGGTAGATGGTACTAAATAAAAAGGCACAATAATGTTTTCCATCAGAATTTATACTAGAGAAATGGTAACCTCTGCAAAATAACCTACATTTAAATTCATGCAATATCAGAACTTGATTACGTGGATCAATAAAACCTCTCTAAGAAAATATTGTTTGACATTTTTTATAATTTGTTCGACCCAAAAGGTTTGTGTGCAAGTTTTTTTAGGAATTGTAGCAAATGTACACCTAAATGTAATATTGGAGGTGTGAATTAAATTTGATTTTTAAACAACTTTAAAAATAAAAAAATGACCCCAATTCTGCATATGAGTAAGTGCATTTTCAGTCAAATATGTGTGCTATGATACTGGTGCGGATAAGAATTAATTGAATTCACAAAAAAAAACATAAGAAATTTGAGTTAAATAAAAGAAATAGCATAGTTGCAAGCAACAAAAGTTATTTTAATTCGACTCTTTCACTTTTCAAGTCTTTGCATTCCTATTTAAAGCCCTCGTAAAAGCTTCGGTAGAGTTAAGTACATAAACGAAGATACTTTGAGAACTTGCTAATACTTAAAGTCTCAAAAGAAATAGCTTTATGGCTTGGATAGCAGATGGAATTGGGATGATATATATCTAAATTAATGATTAATATGAGTTTAACACTTGCTAACTGGATGGCCCTATCAATTCTTAGCAATTATTTTAATCAATTGATTTTTTTAAAGCCCACCGAAAAGTATGTTAAGGTATGTGTTTATTATTGTGAATGCAATTTGTAAGTCTCTTTGTAACCGGACTAACTGGTACCCATAAAATAAAATAAATAAATAATAATATTAGAGCAAAGTCCTATCTAGGCTCAATAGTTAAAAAGTTAAAAATGAATATTGTAATAGAACAGGACTTCATAGCCACTTGGTGATATGCCAGATTTGCGAAAAGTTCACATTCCATTGGTAGGCATTTTCCCTCTATTAACTCAGTTTTTTTTTTCTTTTTATAAAAAAAAGAAAAAGTGGGCTGGTTGGAGGCTTGGAGCTTAATTGACTTGATCAACTTTTAAAGTTGTGGACACATTTTCTAATTTCTAAACTGTATTCCTGATTTCAAACATTGTTAATCCAAAAAAAAAAAAAAAAATTAAAATAGTAAGATTTATAACTGTTCTAATCTATCCGTAATACCTCCTCGAGCATAAAAGTTGCTTAAAACTGTGAAAATCTGCTGATATTCAGATCACCAGATCCTCTTTTATGAATGCTACAAGTACCATAACATCGGTTATCAAATCTCAAATTCTACTAAATGCTGAAAATTTCCAGTAAAAGTACACTTGTGTATATTATGGAAGATGAAGTTCACTAAAATATTATTAAAGAGTGTGATAGACTGAGGGCAAATGTGGGAGGCATGTTGGAGATATTGAAGATAGTTTCTCCGCAAATATTGAAAATATGTTCTGTTCACTGAAAATAGTTTATCTGCAAATGTAGGGAATCAGGGGATAAGGTTGTCAAGTTAATCTCACTTCTTAATCCAACATTTCCAGGAGCTTCACAAAAGATGAGGACAAGGGATTTCAAATTGAATTGAGGATAGATTCAAGTGGAGTCCTATTGCAACTGTAGAGCAAATTTATTATAAGCTTTGAGCAATATTTATCAAATTCAATATGCTATAAGCTGTTTTACAAAATGAAAACCAACCCCTTAAACTATGGAAAGCAATTTTCATGCTTTACACAAACCTTAAATCATTGGTTTGGGGTTGCGAACGCCATTACTGTACTTGGATCCCCCAAAATTAACAAAAATTTATATTTTTGTGCTCAGATTCTGTTTGGGGCACTTACAGAAGTTGGTTATGGGACTGCTATTGGATAAACTACAAGTATAGATGATAGAATTGTAAAACTTTACAGGTTGAGAAACCTAGTTGCATTTAATTGGAGAGTACTTTATCCAATTTAAGTATTTATTCTTCCCTTCTGCAATAGTTTGATGCATTTATTTGTTCTTGCCATTTCCTGAACAACAGGGGGCTATTTGCACAAGATTAGAACCAGTCTGAAATATCTATGTCAAAGTGAGCATATTCCTCCAAAGGTTGAGGTGGACCTTTCAAATTTGGACATTGGAGACAAATTTTTTATGCATGAAATTAAAGTACATTCATCACTGAAGCTCTTAAGCAAGGATGATACAATACCTATATGTAAGATCTGGGCTACAAAACCTGTAAGGTCAGATAACAAAGCATCATCTGAGTGCACACAATCAGAAGGAACATAATTGTTCCTACCTGAATATTTGGAGCTTGTAATAAAGGCTTTACAGAGGTCTAAGTTGCAGAAATTTTGATGGATTGGCATTTTCGGGTTAGTTCGGTCCTTTGTGTTATTTAATTTGGTTTAATTTTTCTTAGAAATGGATTGTAATTGTGCAACATGTACTGACATTCTCAGCATGAATCTAAATGAATTCTGAGCTTGCTTTCTGTAGCGTAATTTCAAAAATTGTGAGTACTTCAACATATAATTTAGTCGGACCATATTTCATTTAGTAGAAATTATGATTGAAAATTAGGCAGTTATAGTCAACTGAATTCTTAATTGTAGTCTAATCAAGGCCTTCTCGTCATTGATGTCATTTAAATTTAAATCATCTATATTCCACAATACAAAATTTTATTAGGATAAGACTTCTCTGGCCAATTTTTGGTGGGACCGACACAGAGTATGTCTAATGGTTTGTTTGTGGCAGCTGCAACTTAATAATAAGCTTTTGTGCAACAGCTGTTAGAAGTTGTGTAGCAGCTGTTTTCTGGACAAACAATCATTCTGCCCCTATATAGTAATGTTATTTTTAACAAACCTGTTCACACTGATACATTTATACTTTAAAAGTAAAAAATTCAGCAGAGAAGATTACAAAATAAAAATAGACACTCCACTTAACAATGGGTGACATGATTGCTAAAATTAAGAAAAAGATTATTAAAACAATAACTAATAATATGATTATATTATTTTTAAAATGTAAAAGACGTATGTCACGAGCTGAGTAGACCTGTAGGGATACTCTCCATACCCGGTCACTCACTGCGATGGAATCTTCCATCATATCTGCGCACCGAAAATAGTCACAGTTTTATGTGATTCTTCGCAGGCACCTGTAAAACTATCTCCCATAGCTATGTGACTAACATGAAGTTAGTAGAGAACTTTGAAGTTCACGGTAGCAGTGCAATTCTCAGGAGGTACCAGAAATTTTCGAGTTCATCTTTTTTTAATGCTTAAAAAGATATCCCATTAGACATAACACAAGTAAAAATTAATAACAGAAGTAATTAATTATAGTTTTATGTAGCTGTGAGGTCTCAGAGAACTCAATATATAAACTAATGAATCTATCACAATAAGAAATCAACAGACCTTTTAAAAAAATGGTTCTTTGTTGTCTTTAACCCACATAATATCAAGCTCATGCGTGTCACATATGCATATCACCAAAAAAGATCATCAAAATAATCAAAAAAAAATGGTAACACTGAAAAAAAGAGAGGAACTTGATTGCCTTAATTAGGATCTCCATTGTGACACCAACCAATAACGATAAACAGACGATCTAGAAGAACCCATGAGATCAAACGTCCCATCATAAACTTTCAAAACTCATCAATAGAAAAACAAAATAAATGCAAAAGGGAAAAAAAAAACAATTACAATTTGCGTAAAAAATTAAAACAATCAAATATCAAATACACATGAACTGTATAAAATATTGATACAATAAACAATAAATCTCTTCAAAAACCATTACAATTAATAATATAATAAAAACTTCAATCACCCTCAAACTATCACATCTGTAACTCATTCCCACAACGTTATCATCTCGCTTGCACCTTACCCGTCTTTAGTACATGTCTCAGAAACATCATTTTTGACCAGTGACAAAAACTGTCCAAGACAATACTCATATGCCTCCGCAAAGACATCTCATGTTCCCTGTCCACCCTATGGAAGTTGATTTCATTGTGGGAAGGATGCTGTCCATTATAATTGTGGAGAGCCGTCATGGTAATCATAATTTGCACTTGTTTGGGAAACGAGTACGATGAAATCATGAAATATAACCTATTTCTTCTTCAAAACACCAAAAATTCTCTCAATAACACCGCGTAAGTATGAATGTCATTTGTTGAATATTTCTTTTCTGTCCTACGCAACATTGCTAGCTTGCTCAAAATCAAGTACGTGATATCACGTATCAAGATAAGACCTGAGATACCCTCGCTGCAACAGATACCAGACATCGACCAAATAATATTTACCTGATGTGAATTGAATGATTAGGGTTCAAGGAAAAATGAATTAGGAGAGTAGCTTAGTCTCAAGAGAACTTGTTATTGGATGTGGGAAGTTGTATTTGTTATTTCGTTTGCAGATTTGAAAATTTGACTGTCATGTGCCCTGCTCTCCCAATCGATCATGACAAAAGTTAAGAACATGTTGAAGTCATATACTGCCTTGACATTTTGGGTTGGGAACCCACAATGGCCGATGAAAGCAATCTTCTCATTATTTGGAAGACTTGGATCAACGTGTGTTTCATCGATTGCTCTAATATATTTCTAGAAAAATGACGAAGTATTAAGTAATTACGTTATTTATATGAAAATTAAATATAATAAATATGATAAATTACCTTAAAAAATGACATATATCGTGTGTCATGTGAAATGTCTGCGGGGGTCTGTTTAAGTGTAGGATCTATTGGTTTTATGACCTCTAAAGGAAAACTGACAAGTGCATTCAACCTTACTGAGAAATATCTACAAATCATTTCGGAGGAGTGTTGAAATTGCTTCATAGCTCCTCACATTAATTCATTCAACGATAATATGTAGAGGGTTATTACCAACACCTCTCGCAAATTCATTTTGGATGAGTCATGAAGTCCATGTTTTCTGTATAGTTTCTCTAACAGATCGATGAATATTGCATGTGTCATGCGAAAAATATTTCTAAATCTTGTTGGGTGGCCGACAAGCAACTCCCCAACCCATTTGCCGCCAACATATGAGGATGTCGTGCAAGGGGAGTGCTCTATGTACTAGTTATAATATTCGTACATCAAGCATACGACAGCTGCAACTCTCTTTCTGTATCTTTCTCTAGTTGCATCTATGTATTTCGGTATCAAAGTGACTAACACATAAGCATAAAGGAATTAGATATAATCATATAAGATTACAAACAAAATCAACATAAGTAAATGACATTACAAAAGTAAATAGAAATCATAACGATACATGAAAAACTCAAATAAAGTGGCAAGTCCAAAGCAGCATAAATTTCCAAAATATCATGGAAAATCATAAACAAATAGAAATGTCCCATAAGAGTCTAATTAAAAAAACATCCCTCAAATGTCAATGCTCCCATGAAAATAACGTAGGTAAGCCACCAACATCACTATGAAAAACTCTCACCTGGTTGAATCTGTAAGCAACTTCATAGAAAACAAATACATTGGCATGTCCTAAAAATTTTTTAGAGTTGCATCCAGAATTTGCATAATCTGCTGAATAAAGTTGTTTGTGATGGGTTGAGGTCATTAGTGCATGAAGCCCCCAACTGTGAGATTTGACTTCTAAGGAAAGCATCTACCTCTTTCCTTTTTTTTTCAACCAAGGGATGCTTTGAACGGCTCGTGGACTCAACTTCATGAAAGTTCGGGCTCGGGTTTTCAATGGAATCACCTGTTTGATCAGTTCCAAAATTTCAATTGATGCCACTAAACCCCACCTCTATGAGGGCACATGCATTGTTGCTCGTTACCACGACACCTTCAAACATACGATCGAACTTCTCCTCCAACTCAGGATCGATTTCACTCTATTTAAAATTTTTTGCGATAGAAACCACTTACAAATTCATATAACATATTTAAAAATAGATTAAAAATTGACAAAAATAGGAGATATTTCAAAATTGCCCGCCGCCAGTCTCTAACTCCTCAGAAGCATCAATTATTCGGTTTATCAGATCTCACCAAGCTTGTTAATCTTCACTTCAATTCCTTCCAATTTTTCAATCCTTCTTTAGCTGATCCCACTTTTTTTAATCTATTTCTTATCATACTCTTTGCCTATACTTTTCTTGAATTTTCTAATAATATTTCGCCAGTCTTTCTTGTCGAAATAAGTTATCGGTCTATTTCCCAGTTCGACCTCGTTGAGACAAATGTCACAAAATATTAATTTTCTCTTTATTCCATATTTTATCTGATATTTTTTGTCTTAATCATTGTATTACTAGCATGAAAAAAACTAATTAACATAAGTAAGATGCGACAATATCACATTAAAAAAAAGTAAGAATGTCATAATATCATCACCGATGCCCCTTCACACCACACTACAACACTACCTACACATCACCACTGCCACCATCTCCACACACAAACACCTCCACACACCAACACATCAGGACACCACCACATCCACCACACCACCACCACCTCCTCCACACACCAACACCTTCCCACAAACACAACCGCACACTAACTACCACCTCCACAACACCATCACCTATACACATCCACTATCACAAACAAAATCACACACTAACCACCACAACACCATCACCTCTACAAATCCACTAACACATTCTCTAATACAAACTCCATCACATCCCAACCATCACATCTGCAACACCACCACCTCCACACATCCTTCAATGCATCCTCCAACACAAACACAACCACACACCAATCAACACCTCCACAACACCATCACCTCTACACATCCACCAACACATCCTCTATCACAAACACAACCACACACCAAACACTACAACACCATCACCTCTACACATCCACTAACACATCCTCTAACATAAACACAACCACACACGAATCACCACCTCCGCAACACCACTACCTCCACACATCCACCAACATATCCTCTAGCAGAAACACGACACACCAACCACCACCTCCATAACACAACCATCAACACATCTACAAATATAAGCACAACCACACACCAACCTCCTTCATAACACCACCGCCTCCACACAGAAATCAACGTATACCACCACCGAACATCAGAGGTAAAGATAAAGGCTCATTCCATATTTTTCCTTTTTAGGATACCACATATTGGGCACGCGAAACATTGCTAACAATAAATCAAGCACCCTCTTTTAATCATTTATCAAACTCTTACTCAAACATCAAAGGTAAAGATAAAACCCCATTTCATATTTTTCATTTTTTGGATACCACATACGAGGGCACCTGCAACATTGCTAACAACAAATCAAGCACCCTCTTTCAACCATTTCTCAAACTCACTCAAACATCAAAGGTAAAGATAAAGTACCATTCCATAATTTTTTATTTTTAGGATACCACATACATGACACCCGAAACATTGTTAATAACAAATCAAGCACCCACTTTCAGTCATTTCCCAAACTCTTACACAACATAAAAGTTAAAGATAAAGCCCCATTCCATATATTTTATTTTTAGAATACCACATATAGGGCACCCGAAACATTGCTAGCAACAAATCAAGCACCTGAAATAAAACATACACCGCACTCGAAACATTGCTTGTAACAAATCCACCACCATTTATCGTCCACTTCTCAAATTCTGACTCAAATATCAAAATTCTTAATAATATTCCAATCCTTATTCCTAAAATACACAACCAAAACATTGCTATTCTAAAACACAACATCAACTTGTATGCTTTTTTTTAAATTCGTACTCAAATATCAAAACCATACCAGATAGAGCAAAACAGAAATCATCCTTTACGGTGATAGATATGTAATTTTACCAATAAAAACAAAACCAATATAACAAATCCACAAACTGAACAGACCAAAATTCAACTGAAATCTCAAAGCACAAAGCTTCAAATCATAAACCAAATTCATCATGGATGCAACATGAAGCATCAAAATCATCAACAGAGCATATCAAACTGAAAAACACCAAATCGAGCAAACAGAGAAATCAGGGAGAGGAAACCAACAACCAAACCGAGAATCATTGCACAGTAGCATTAACATAATCATAAAACCATCGAATAGATAAAGTAAATATTATCGGAACAGAGGGGAGAGCACAATCACCAAACCGGGCTGAAGAAGAGAAGGGACAGGGAAAGAGAGAATTGAAAGCTCGCTGCAATAACCACTAACTAAAGAAATGGAACTACCACATAGAGCACAGAGTGCACAGAACCACCAAATCGAGCGGAAGAAAAAAGATGAGAGGGAGAAGTATGTATGAGTCATCAGAACAACCACTCGCAACCAACAAGAGACAGCCAGAAACAACGCCACACAGATCCAAGGGAGAGAGGTACCTGGGACAGAAGAGATGCGAGAGAGGAAGCCACTGGGTCAAGAGGGGTAGCGGGGTAGTACCTAACGCGAAGAAACATGGGGCATTTTAATAAAAATTATTAGGCGAAGCTGCAGTGCCGCAATAACCAAATGCCTCAGCTGATGTTTTCAAAACACACCGCATTAAATAAGCTGCCTCAAAGGGGCCCTAAGCCAAATTTTGGCATGAATAAAACCATTAAAATTTATGTTAGCATAATTTACGTAACTATCACACAATTTATGTATTTGCATATCTAATTTCTAAAAGTAAAATTTTCAAAGTATATAATATTTTGTTGTCATAATCACATCAAAGCGTATGTATAAAAAAATATATTTTACTGTTTAAATTTGAGTTTTATATTAATAAATATCTAAATTTTAGTTATATATATAGAGCAATTCTTTCCTGGCAAATGAGGGTCGAATTACTCTTCTAAAGAGTATCTTAACCTTTTCTCCAACATACATTCTGCAGATGACTGGAATGAAAAAAGGTACACACCTTCATATGGAGAGGTGCTTTAACATGTTTCTTTGGTCTGGATAAAGAAAACAATTGCACTGGGCCATCTGACAGAAAGCTGCTAGGCCTAACATGGCTGTTGACCTTGGCTTCAAAGGTTTGAAACAGTTACAACAGGTTAACCTTTGTAAAATTTGGATTAAATTCAGACAATAGGACTCTCTATGGGTTAAATTCATGATGGGCAAATACTGCAAGGGCATTCATCCTAACCTAGTTTCCAGGAAACATGGAGACTCCAAAATCTGGGTCAATTTATTGAAAGTAAGGTAGCAAGCTGAACAACTTTTTTTGTGGACCTCGGCAGTGGAAGCATCCCTTTCTAGCTAGATAAATGGTGTCCTGAGGATATGTTGCAAGCAAAAACTATTAACCTTAATCCCTATCTCAAAGTGGCTGATTGCTAGGAGGGGGATTAGTGGTCCAATGAAATTTTGTCTTCTCTGTTAGACATGAATTTTGCCGCCTTTATCCCTAGGTTACCTTTTGATAGAACACAAAAGGACAAAATTGTGTTGAAAGCCAAAAAACATAAAGCCTCACTCAATCTATTTACTCCAAACTCTACCAGTGGAACCATATCCCTTAGGGTGAATGTGTATGGAATAAGTTTCTTACACCTTCTATGTCCTTTCTTTGCTAGAGAATTTTTCAAAAGTTATTACCCACAAATGATATCCTTAAAAGAGGTCCCTCCATGTGCTAGCTTTGCAAGGCTGATGAGGAGTCTGCTGCTCACATCTTCTTTGAGTGTCATTTTTCCTAGAAAGTGTGGTTGGATTTCATTAAGGACTTGGAGATTAACACATTGTTATTAGAGTGGCATCATCTTAATGTCTATTGGGAAAGATGGAATAAAGCCAAGCTTGGTCCCATCCGCTTCATCATTGCTTGGTTCATACGGATGGTTATAAACAACTCAAATTTGATGATACTTCTCGTACTGTGTTGCAAGTGGCCACCAAATTTAAGTCGTTCCTTGTCAAATTGATTAGGTACAAGAAGTTCTCTGGTATCTACTGTATCAACAAGTCCAACTGCTCACCCAGGTTCTCCATTATTAAAGTAATTTGGAACATGCCTGCTTCCCCTACCATTAAGGTTACTGCTGATGGCAGTTTCTCAACTTCTAGAGTTGGTAATGGTGGGGTTTTAAGGGATCATAGTGTTAAATGCTTGCTTTATTTTTACTCCCCTATTGTTGTGGTGGATGCACTGGAAGCTGAAGTTGCTATTGTTTTTTGGGCCATTAAGTTGGCCATTTTTATCCATTGGGCATTTCTTCATGTGGAAATGGAATGTTCCACTCTTCTGCATGCTCTCAGTGATACAGGAATTGCTCCCTGGCATATATTACAATGGATCAAACAAATTCATTCATTCAAGACCCAAATCTGTCTACTTCTCATTCATCTACAAGGAGTGTAATGAGTCAGCCAATTGGCTGGCCAGACAAGGTTGTGAGTCTCAAAATGTTCTTGTCTCTTCTATCCCCTTCCTCCTCTTAGCCTTTCATTGCATGGGGACCTTTTATCTGTGCCCAACCTCAGAATTGTATCTTCATTTTTTGTGAATGTTATATATATGCAAGAGGAATTTTATGCTTAAAAGGCTGTTAAAGCAAAGTTCTGTGAGGGGGATAAGAACTCCAAATATTTCCATGCCTGTATTAACAATAGGAGGAAATTTAACACTATCCATAAGTTACAGGATCCTTCTAGGTTCTGTTGAATCTATTGCTAGTGCTATAAGTTATTTCCAAGATCTGTTTACTCAACCTCAGTGCATAAGAGCCCCAATTTAGAGGGATCTTTTCTGTTAGGATGTGGAGTACACCACGGAAGTTGACCTTGCTTTTATACCTGATGAGGAGGAAGTCTGTTCTGCTTTAGGTTCTATTGACAGTTCCAAAGTAGCCGACCCAAATGGATTTACTGTAGATTTCTATAAAAAAGGATGGAAAATTATAAAGTCTGATGCCCTGGATGCTGTTCAGAGTTTCTTTAGAAGGGAGGATCTTCCAAACTACTTCAAATGTTCCGCCATTACTTTCATTCCCAAAGACAACTCTAAGCATAAATGGGAACAATTCATGCCAATAAGCCTCACTCATGTGATGTCCAAGATCATTAGTAAGGTTCTTACTAATAGAATTCAGCGTCATCTCCCCTATCTTATAAGTGAGAATCAATCAACATTTATTAAAGACAAAAGCATTGTGGCAAATGTTCTATTGGCTCAAGAATTGGTTATGGACTTGGATAAACAGTGTAGAGGTGGCAATGCTATCTTCAAACTTGATATAAAAAAGGCCTATGATACCGTACATTGGGGGTTCATTGAGGGGGGCTTATTGCTAAAGGCTTTTCAGCTCCTTTCATTTCTCTTATCAACAGATGGCTGTCTAATAACTACCACTCGATTTTCATTAATGGGAAGTCTCATGGTTTCTTCAGTGCTTCGAGAGGTATCGAACAAGGTGACCTTTGTCTCCCACAATCTTTATTCTTGCTTTCGACTACTTCTCAAGGTTACTCAATCAGCTTTTTTCCAGCTCTCCCCATACCTTGTATAATCATAAATCAAACATTGATGTCAATCATTTGGCCTTTGCTGATGATGTTATTTTATTTGCTAAAGCCATTAAGTGTGCTGTTAGATTGATTTTTCAATGCTTATAGAAATTTCAGTCAAGCTCTGGAATGCACTTTAATTCTAAAAAATGTATGGTTGTCTTCAAGAGAACAATTAAAGCTGATATTAAACACTGGATTATCGAGGCCACTTGTTTTTGCACAAGTTCCCTTCCTCTGAAATACTTGGGGGCTTATCTTATGAAAGGGAGGACTAGACAAATTTAATTTAATGATATTGTAGTGAAGATCCAGGATAAGTTTAATTGATGTGCTACCTCTTTTCTATCTAATGGGGGCATAATCACACTTCTAAGAAGTGTTTTGGCTGCTCTCCCTTCTTATTTAACCCGAATGTTTGTGATGAAAAAAATCCATTTAGACCACTCTTGAGAGGACCTTCAATAGATTCCTATGGGCTGGTCAGAGGAAGCAAGTTCACTGGGTTAGATGGTAGAAGGTTTGTAAAGCTACAAGAGCATGTGGTTTGGGTTTCAAAAGCTTGCAACAAATAAAACAAATCAATTTTTGTAAACTTTGGATCATGTTCAGAGCACAATCTTTTTTATGGGCCAAATTTGTGAAGGGCAAATATTGTAAGGACCTTCATCCCTCTCTGGTGTCGAGGAAAATTGGAAACTCAAGAACTTGGACTAATATGCTGAAAGTTAGGTCCATAGCTAAAAATCTCTTCATCTGGCAGTTAAGGGAAGGAAAGATAAATTTTTGGCTTGACAACTGGACACTTGAAGCCAAGCTGGCCCTTAATTCCCCTCAGCATGTTGAAGAGTCTCTTCAGGTGGTTGATCTTTGGTCAATGATAGTTGGAACCTGCAAGTTCTGCAGAACACTTTGGATCCATCTGAGCTCACCAAAATTATGAGGATTCCAATTGACTCTTCAAAGAAAGACAGAATTGTTGTTAAAAAGAGTTAGTCCCAAACTCTATCAGCTTTCATATCCAATACTTGCTTTCCTCAATAGGATGTTAGCTCGAGATCTAGGTTATGGAGTCAATTCTTGTCACCTTCATTGTCTTTCTTCTGCTGGAGATTATTCTACAAGCTACTCCCAACTGATGACATTCTGAAATCGAAGGGTTGAGGGGCCCCTCATGCTGTCTATTCTGGAGAAATGAGAAGTCATTGCAGCATATCTTCTTTAACTGTGACTTTATTCAGAAGGTCTGGAAGTGCAACTTGCCCAGGCTGATCTCTACTTTAAAACAGTCTTGGTTTAATTTCTTTCAGTGTTGGCAGGATTGGCTAGACCATTATTTATTTCATGTGCCTTGTATCATTGCTTGGTTTGTGTGGATGGCAAGAAACAACACCAAGTTTGAGGACTCTAGGGTGGATGCTAATGGGATTGCTAATAATTACTTAGTGTACTTTCAGAAGCTTTTCAAGTACAAGAAATTCTCTGATATTCTCCTTTAACTAGTTCACCATTCTTCGAAGGCTCCCTCAATCTCTCTGATCCTTTGGAAGCCCCCTCCTGCTGGCTTGATTAAAGTGAATACTGATGGAAGCTTTTTTGCCCCTCATGCTGGGATGTGGGGGGTGGTCTTCAAAGATTATAATGGTAACTGTTTGATTTTCTTCCAATCTCTTACATGGGCTATGGATCCTTTGGAGACTGAAACTCAAGCTATTTACTGAGCTATCTTTCTTACTAGGAGGTGTGGTTTGGGCATGTTCTTGTTGAATCTGATTCCTGACATTGATCAATATTTTAAATGGCAGGATGCTTTGCCCTTGGAACTTAGTGTAATGGATTAATAACATTCATAGCTTGTGTTTGGGTCTCAATATTGCTTATTCTCATATTCCCAGGGAGAGCAACAGGCCANAAAAGATTAACTAGAAGAACTTTGAACCAGGACAAGAAGTTTTACTTTACAACACTAGGCTGAAATTATTTCTTGGGAAATTGAAGTCTAGCTGGTTAGGACCCTTTATTGTGACTCAAGTTTATACTTACAGAGCTATTGAAATTAAAGATCAGAAGACGAGAAATAGATTTAAAGTAAATGACATAGATTAAAACCATATTATGAGGGAAAAAAGACCAAATTTTAAAGAGGTTTTAATGATCAGTCAACCTGAATAACACCTAAATAGGTTGGGCTGTCAAGCGCTTTATGTGAGGCAACCCATATTTATCTTTACTTTTATCGAGATTATAGTAGTTTTTATTTGAAATTATCGTTAGTATGTGGTAGTATTAAGCTCTACTACTCTTATTTACCCTTGACATATCTTAAAAATTGGATCCATAGAGAAAAATTGGAACGCATTTGGACCAAAGTAAAAACTGTGTAAATTTTGCCTTGGGCGTCGACGACGCCTTCAACTCCACCAACGGTGGGTTTTTCCCGAGAGTCCAGACAAAATTAATACAGAGGCGTGCTGACAGCGCCCTCGACCCCACCGACGGCGAGACTGGCAAGTTGGCGGTTTTTGGTGATTTTTGGGTGGAAATGATCTTTTTAAACTCAAAAATTCAATTTCTAGTTCATATTTTCCCTCCCAAAATGAAGTGAAACTCCACCAATTTCATTCCTATGCTGTCCAATTCCTCTGATAATCCCAGAATGCGAGTTTTCAATTGGCAAAAGTTTATTAGTGCGGAAGCGCTGTGAATCTTCAACAAGTTACTGATGAAGAAAAGATTGATTAAGGAATGAGGATTCATAAATCGCGGATTGAATAATCCCATGATGAATATTGAAGAAACGATAGTGCGGTGAAGATGGGAAGTGCTGTGCTACACTACCGCCGCCGTGGTGGTTTCTGTGGTAAAATAATTTTTATACAAATTTACATGGAATCAACCAAGGAGTTGTTTATGTGCGAGGAAGATGGATCACTTTCACTCCTGCACCGATCAACGAATTATACATGATAGAGAATGTTCCTGTCTGCCACTATTCCAATTTTGTCCCAACAAGAAACCAGATGAATGAAATTTACCAATATTTAACGGACGAAACTAACGACTGGGAAATAAGAGAAAACGGGTATGTTAGTTTTTCTGCGACACTCCTAAATCCAGTTTCAAAACACTGGCACTTCTTCATTTCTGCAAAACTGTTACCGACAATGAAGATTGGTAAAGTTTCTAAAGAAAGTGCCATTTTGAATTTCTGCATTCAAAGCAGACTGCCGATCGACATTAGATCAATAATTACAAAGTCGATTTTGGGCCTGATCGTTCATGAATCAACTTATGGGCTTGGACACCCTTCCAAAATTTTCTCACTTTGCAATCAGTTCCAAGTGTCTTACAAAAATTGGGAAAAGGTATTGCTATCTTAGAAGCCTTTGGACCTCCAGTTTTTGAAGATGAAAATGACATGGCCATTATAGTAGATCAATCATCTCAGAATTCACTACCAGTTCAACCCTTAGTCCCTGATAAGTCTTTGGTGATCCTGTGCCAAATCAAGAAATTGGAAAAGGAGATACAAAATGTCATGAATGCGATTAATAATATCTCCAATTTATTCGATCATCTAGACTAAAGGATGAAGGAACATTTTGAGCACTCTGGACATTTAGAAGATAGCTTAATACGACTGATGAGGAGGATGAAGTTAATAGATGAGGATTCCACCGAAGAGTTTTCATTCCAACCCTTCTACAACCTCTTCGTTCATGTGCAATCATTGGGTGATCTCAGAGGAGAATTGAGCACCGAGTCTGAAGATTAGTAGATTTATATTACTACCTATTTATCTATCTATGTATTTTGATTTGAACTTTGTATTTGCTTTGCATTACATCTATGCTTTTAGATAGTTATATAGTTGAGACTAAGCATAGCATGTTTTGTTTTCAGTGTTTCGAGTGTTGTGGCTTACGATGCTGAATTAATGTGTTGAGGTTGAGAAAATACCAAACTTAGGTGTGTTATGTAACGTACATTGTACCGCTTGGAATTTATATATAAATGTGATGTTTTGTGTTGTGAAAGTTTATATGTTCTAAGTACATCATTTAGTCACTTAAAATTATGTCTATAATGATTAAAAAGATGTCTTTAAGGCTTGAAATTGATCGAAATCCCGAAAATCCAGAATTTGGACAAAATCAATAGAGCCCACCGACGGCGCCCTCGACCCTGTCGACGGTGGATTTTTCCCAAGACTTAGGATTTAATTCCAATAAAGCACACCGATGGCAGCATCACCCCCGCCGACGGCGAGCTCATGAAAAAACACCTTTAACCGCAATTTTGACCAGTCAACCACAATTATTCATCATCCCCTTCCTCCTAAAAAAATCATTTTCAACCTAGGGCTTGAAAGATCTTAGATTGGGAGGCGATTTCAAGGCTTTTTGACACCAGATTTGATCATCTCTAGCTAAGAGCTTCACTCCAAGCTAAAAATATTTGATTTTCACCATGGATTTCTTCCATGTTGAGGCAATCCAAAAAATGTGAAAATGTAAAAAAAATTTAGGAAGAAATTCATGGATCTTAATGTTGAACTCTTAGAATTACTATTGGAAGCCATGATTTGTATATTTGAAGTAATTTTTGAATTTTTTCTATAATTTGATTAGATTGAAATGGCTCCACGTCAAAAGAGACAGGTTGAGTTCAACGAGTCTCGCTTCGTCAATGCGATGGCTCAAATAAAATTTACTTCCATATTTAAAGGAAAGAAGTGTATACAAGATCGAGTTTTTGAAAGTCCGGGAGGAGAAATCAAACGAGTTATTACTGAGCAGAGGTGGGAATACTTTTGTTACACCACCAATAAAGCTAATGCAAACGTTGCGAAGGAGTTCTACGCTAATGTAATTTATTCTGATGATGGAATCGTTCAAGTGTGTGGATTTCCTGTTGAGTTTACTACCGCCTGCATCAACACCTTTTACGAAGTCCTAGACTCTTATAGCTACCAATATGAATCCTTTAGTACAATGGATGGCCCCTTTAATGATGTGATCAACTTTCTCACTGATGGGAAAGGAACATGGAAGATGAAGCAGCGAGAACAGGTAAGTTTTTCTGCTTCCATGCTGAATGCCACCTCTAAGGCATGGCACTATTTCATTTCCTCTACATTGTTACCGACCTATCACCATAGTGAGGTAACTAGAGATAGAGCTATTCTGAATTTCTGTAATCAAAATAATATAACTATAAATGTGGGGAGAATAATTTTTAAGAATATATTGACTACGACAATGAGTGAGACTAGTGGAGGTCTAGGACATCTTGGACTTATTTATGCAATTTGCAAACTTTATGGAGTGGAAATTGGAGATGAAGAATGGGTTTACCCTATGAAACCCATTAGTAAAGCTAATTTGAAGACTTATGAATCCCATGAGAAATGGAGAACTGGGGGTAGAAGTCAAGAACCTTCTACTAGTAGAGATGTCCCCTCTACAAGTTATGACCTTCCACCTTCTAGTTCCCCTACCCTCTCTGATTTGATGAATGAGTTGACCTTGCAGCAGAAGAGCATAGAATTGATAAATAAAAGGATTGTGGTTTAGAACGTCGACATGATTATGATAGTGAGTACCTTAAGAGGCATTCAAATTTTGAGGTATTATAAAGCTTATGCCGACACTACAGAGGGAGCCGGGCATTCAAATTTTGAGGTAGCTTATTATGAAGCTCAGGTCCGACACTACAGAGGTGAGCCTGATGTTACTTTTCCTGAGTGCCCCTGATATACTCAGTATCAACCCGATCCACCTGCTGATCAAGGCGATGAAGATATAGCTTGGGATTTTAATATTGAATGAAATTAATATACTCATATTTGTACTTTTATTTCTGTAATCTTTTTATAATAGAAATGGATGTTTATGTATTTGGACTTTCATTTTTATTATTTTGTGTAAATGGGTGATTTTAATTTTTGTTATAAAGTTAGTGTTATAGTTAAATGTGCATGTGTAGTTTAAAAGATGTTGAGTAGTATTGTGGATTGTAATGTATTGTGATTTTTATTTTCGCATTTTAATTTTAATTATTTAGTTTAGTATTTGTGGTTGTGTTAGGAAATGTTGTGCTTGTTTTAGTTTTATACTTATTTCAAAATTTCATTGCCCAGAAATTCCTCTAATAATTTATATGTCTAGAAAGCTCCTAATATTACAGGCTAGGTGAAGTAAAAATTTGAGAATGCCTGCAAAAATTTCAAAATGATGAAAATGCCTACAATATTGAGGTATGATTTATATTTATATTTTTTCTTTCCACCTGTAATATTTAAAAACTTAAGTTTGGGGGAGGGAAGAAAAAGATTAACTATTAGATGTCCTCTATTTCAATATTTTCAAAAATTATTTATATGATTTTATGTAGTGAATTTAATTCAGGTAACTATATTTTTGTAACTATTTAAATATTATGGTAGATTTAAGGAAATATTTTTGTAATGAAAATTAATTTTGTAACTTAAGATATTTAATATAAGAGAATAAGATTATAGTTAACTATTTAAAGTAAAGGAAACTATATTTTGAAGTATTAAAAATTTGAAAATTTATTTGAGAAGAAAATATTGGGGCTCAATGATGTAAAAAAGAAGTATTAAGAGTCTGGAAATTCATTTGAGAAGAAAAGATTGGGGCTCAATGATGTAAAAACTTGAAATATTTATAAGGTAAAGGAATGCTTTGAGTTTCAAATTTAGGGAAAGAAAGGTGAAGTTCATTGAAGTATTAAGAATCTGGAAATTCATTTGAGAAGAAAAGATTGCGGCTCAATGATGTAAAGGCTATGTTTAAGAATCTGGGAATTCATTTGAGAAGAAAAGATTGGGGCTCAATGATGTAAAAACTATGAAATGTAAGAATCTGAAAAATCATTTGAGAAGAAAAGATTGGGGCTCAATGATGTAAAAGCTATGAAATATCTCTGGAAATTCATTTGAAAAGAAAAGATTGGGGCTCAATGATGTAAGAACTATGAAATATTTATAAGTTCATTTGAGACACATTTGAGAAAAAAAGATTGGGGCTCAATGATGTAAAAACTATGAAATATTTATAAGGTAAGACATTTGAGAAGAAAAGATTGGGATTCAATGATGTGAAAATTATGAAATATTTATGAGGTAAGCAATTAGAAGAAAAGATTGGGGCTCAATGATGTAAAAACTATGAAATATCTATAAGGTAAAGGAGTGTTTTGAGTTTCAAATTTAGGAAAAGAAAAGTGAAGTTCAAAATCATTAAAGGCTATCCAGATATAGTAATCCTCACTTGAAAATAGAAAAGTGAAGTTCAAAATCATTAAAGGCTATCCAGATATAATAATCCTCACTTGAAAAAGAAAATGAAAGGATTGAAAACAATCCCTGAAAAAGAAAAGAAAAATAAATAGAATTGAAAGCAATCCAAATGAAAAAAGATAAAAGAAAGAAAAACGTTATGGAAGTGAGGAAAAGCTTGAGGATATGCTAATAAAAAATTGGCTTCACTGGACCTACCAAAAGGGAAAACCTAAATACATTCCTGAACTTATATTTATGGAATAGATCTTTACTAGTAGAGATCTCATGAAGTTCTTATCTTTTGGATATTCTAAGTGACTAAATATTGCAACATATAGTCATTCTTAAAATGAATAGAAGACTAGAACTCTTAAGCTTGATGACTAGATAATCTTGTGGCTACAGAGTTAATTCAATTACATGAATTTTTCTGAAAATCTCACTATGATATTTATTTAAATCAAACTTATATTATTTCTGAATTAAAACTTTACTACAGTAGATCATAACTTTTATATAGTACTAAAATTACTTGAGGACAAGTAAAAGTTAAGTTTGCGGGATTTTTACTAGAGAAAAAAATGTTGAGATTCTCATACCTATTTTCTACTGTTTTTTATGATATTGTACTTTAAAAAAAGGTATTTTTGATGTTTTGTTGCAGGAATGATGAATTAGGGTCATTTAAGCAAAAAGATGCAAAAAGGAGAGAATCTGGAGTGAAAAGGACCAAAATGTGCAGAATTGAACTAGGGCGCCGACGGTGAGATTTTCCGAGACTCCAAAATTAATTCGTTAAGAAGGTCTGCCAACGGCACCCTTGAGGCCGCCAACGGCAAGCTTGGCTGTTATGCCTACTCAAGTTTTGGATAAAGCCAAATTTTGAAGGGATGCTTAGGTAACTCTTGAAAAAGCTCAACCACAGCTTTAAAAGATTATTTTTGGCCGAAAATGGAAGAGGAGAAGGAAGTCAAAAAGGGGGGAGACTCAAAATTGAAGTGTGAAACAAGTGTAGAGAGTCTAATTTTTGAGGAATTCTTCTAGAGATTGTAAGAGTGGAGGGAAAGTGAGAGATTTCTTCCTCCTTGCAACTTCGAAGAGAAATTCTGTGTGCTGTAAAGAAAGGAAGAGATTGAGAGGAACTTCGAGGAGTGTTCTTGGGGAGAAATCGATAAGTTATTTACTTGTTGTAGTTTGTATGACTTTGATTTTATATATGAATTCTGAGTTTTATTTACTTGTTGTAGTTTGTATGACTTTGATTTTATATATGAATTCAGTTTGTTGTGTTTTTCTACTTGTTGTAGTTTGTATGACTTTGATTTTATATATGAATTCTGAGTTTTGTTGTGTTTTCTGATTTTATATATGAATTCCGAGTTTTGTTGTGTTTTAGAAAGAGATTCAGAGGAACTTTGAGGAGTGTTCTTGGGGAGAAATTAGAGATAAGTTATTTATAGAGATTCAGAGGAACTTCGAGGTGTTTTCTTGGGGAGAAATTATAGATAAGTTTATTTATTTGTGTGCTGTAAAAAAAGGAAGAGATTTAGAGGAACTTCAAGGAGTATTCTTGGGGAGAAATTAGAGATAAGTTATTTACTTGAGTAGTTTGTATGACTTTGATTTTATATATGAATTTCGAGTTTTGTTGTGTTTTCCCCATGAGTTTTCTCTATCTTTCTCCTTGTCTCGAGATTTGTGAAATAGTGATTTGAATCGGTGAAGCCATGAAAATGTTTAAGAAATTGTGATGATCTTTTCACTTCAATCTTAATTTACTTTCAATCTGGTCAATTAATTTGGTAAAATATGTTGAGGTTTACAACTAAAGTGAAGATTACATCCAAGATTTAGGGAGGTCAAAGCCCTTGGATGTTGGGTGCAAAAAATTAGAGAAATAATATTATCGGGCGTAGAATTAGAGATTTTAGAGTGACAGACTAAAATCCCCAATTTGGTCCTATCGTTTGGGTGCTGAAGTGTAGATGTTAGCTCAGGCGAGGGGAACGTGGGAGCTCCAAAGTCAGAGCCGGTATCCTCCCAGCCTAGCCGCAGATTCAATAAACAAGCGTAGGATTAATTAATGTTCTTTATGCCTGGACCAAAGGTTAAAGAATAGGTATGCTCCTATTTGGCACAATATAAATTGAACCAATTCATTTTATCCATTCACTATAATTTCTTGACAAGGAGAATGATGTTTTCTTATATATTAAATATCATATTTAAACCTTCATTAGTATCATTAGTTATTTAATAGTTATTAAAATTATATATTTATTGCAATTTCCTATTAGTGACAAATGAGCAAATTGAACTTCATTGTTGTGATTAAAGTATTGCTTTTTCTAAAATCTTAGTTCGTTGTTCTAAACCACTCCCTCTGAGATCGATATCTAGGACTCTATTAGAGCCCTATATTACTTAAGAGATACGTATACTTGTGTTGATAGGTGTGACTTTATAATTATTGAATATTTATTACATCCATATTTATCTTATATTTTTAAGAATATATAAAGTTGCGGTTATCTTGTAACCAGAATTTTAGTGTTCATATGCACTCCCCTTGGTTGGTGGTTGTCGGGGGGACTTCAACTGTATTATATCCTCTGCTGAAAAATCTAGGGGTAAGGCACCTAATCTTTCTAAAATGACACTTTTCAGTGATAATATTCATCTGGCAGAGATGTTTGACTTGGGCTTCAAAGGACCTGCTTTTACTTGGAAGAGGGGTCATATGTGGGCTGGATAGAATTTTGGTGAATGATTACTAGCTTTCTCATTTCCTTCTTGCTTTTGTTACTCATCTTAGCCTTGGTGGCTTTGATCATCGGCCTTTGCTTTTCTCTATAACTTCAGCTCCAAATTATGAGTAGCCTCCCCCATTTAAGTGTCTCAATATGTGGTTCACCTACCCCTCTTTTCTAAATACTGTCTCCAATAATTGGAAAGGATTTACTCACCCTGAGCATTTGGTAAAACTTAGCCTTTTGCAGATAAGAGTTGGTAGAGCCCTCAAAAAGTGGAGTTGGGATGCATTTGGAAATGTGCGCACTATTGTGAATGATGTAGAGAAAGAAGTGGAGAGATTAGAGCTGGAGGTTCAAAATGACATTGCTGAGGAAAAGACTCTTAACTACACAGAATAACCTTCTTACAACAATTGAAAATCAAGAACAATATCTTAAACAGAAGGTCTTCATTAACATTTTTACTGATGGGGATAGAAGCAATAAGTTTTATCATGCTTATATTAAATACAAAAGAAAGTGTAACACCATTCACTCTATCTAGACTGCTGAAGGGATTTGGCTCCATGATAATTCTGCTATTGCCATGGATGTTGTCTCCTACTATAATTAGCTTTTGAATTATGTCCCTGCTAGAAGGCCCCCATTAATAGAGATTATTTTACTGAGGAATTCACCTGCACCAGAAATGTTGTGCTCACTGATCCCCTCACTGAAAAGGATATTTGGACAACCTTAAATTTTATTGACAGTTTCAAAGCTGCAGGGCCTTATTTTTACATTGCATGTTTTTATAAAAAATCCTAGGATATCATCAAATTAGATGTCCTTGCTGCTATCAACAATTTCTTTGAAGGCCAAAACCTTCCTTAATATTTTTGTGACTCTACCTTTGTTCTTGTGCCTAAATCTGATAAACAGAAAAATTGGGACCACCTTAGACGCATTTGTCTCACTTATGTGATTAGCAAAACCATCAGTAAACTAATTGTAAGCAGTCTCCAACCTCACCTTGATAAGTTGACCAGTCCTAATCAAACTGCATTTGTAAAAAGTAGATCCATTACTGATAATGTGTTGCTTGCACAAAAATTGTTGCTAGATCTGGATAAACCATGTAGGGGAGGTAATTTGATTTACAAATTGGATATTAAAAAGGCATATGACGGGAGTTCATTCTGGATATTCTTTCTGCTAGAGGTTTTAAACCTGAATTCTGCATCCTTATCCATAGATGCCTGGCTAACAATGGGCACTATATTCTTATTAATGGGCAAGCTAGGGGATCTTTTACTGCTACTAGAGTGCTGAAGCAAGGAGACCCACTCTCACCAACTATTTTTATACTTGCTTTTGACTATCTGTCCATAATCCTTGATAAGACTTTACTAACTCAAAGTTACAC
The DNA here is from genome assembly GCA_002079205.1 of Phalaenopsis hybrid cultivar. NCBI lineage: Eukaryota > Viridiplantae > Streptophyta > Magnoliopsida > Asparagales > Orchidaceae > Phalaenopsis > Phalaenopsis hybrid cultivar. The sequence goes on along the minus strand of JXCR01086209.1, from coordinate 47,620 downwards.
TAAGTACTATCACAGATCAAATATGTCCATTTCACACCTATTATATGTTGATGATATCATGGTGTTTTCTAGTGCTCATAAGAATGTTGTTAAAAAAGTGTACCATTATCTCTACATTTTCCAATCTCACTCTGCGATGTTCTTCAATCCAAAAAAATGCCAATTGATTTTCAATAAAAGATCTTCTCCTAACTCTAAACAGTGGACATCCCAATATATTGGGTTCTCTAGCTTTCATCTCCCCATCAAATACCTTGGAGTTCTTTTTTTCACTGGCAGTTCCAAGCAAATATAGTTTGATGTGGTGCTTAAAAAAGTCACATCCTATCTTTATGGTTGGACCTAGTCATTCCTTTCCAATGGAAGAAGAATTACTTTGTTTAAAAGTATCCTCACAACCTTCCCCTCTTATATCCTACAAATGATTAATCTGAAGAAAAACAGTCAACTACAAATGTAAAGGGTTTTCAACAGGTGTTTATGGGTTGGTCAAGGACAATAACTTCATTGGGCTTCATGGCAGAAGGTAGCCAAACCTACTTTGGCTAGGGCTATTGGGTTCAAAGGGCTCCAACATCTCTTTCAGGTTAATATGTGTAAGATTTGGATTAAATTTAGAGACCAATCCTCTTTGAGGGCTAAGTTTATGTCGGGGAAGTATTGCAGAGATCAACATCCCTCCCTTACTTCTAGAAAATTGGGGAATTCCAAAATATTGATTTGCATGCTCAAAGTCAGACATATTGCAGAAGAGTTATTCCTTTGGGATTTGGGAAAAGGAGAGATTCACTTATAGCTTGATAATTGGTGTCCCAGGGAGAGGTTAACACCTTCTTTTTCTTACCCTAACCCACACCTTAAAGTTACTGAGTGTCGGGAGGGTAATAATTGGTTCCTACCTAAACTATCAGCCCTCCTTCAAGCTTCTTATGTCACTCATATCTCTAAGATTCATTTTGAAAAAATTAGACCAAATAAAATAATTTGGCAAGCTTATACCAACTAAAGTCTCACTAAAGCTATCTATTCTAATTTTTTTTGCTGGGATCAGGTGCTTTGGAGAGAAGCCATTTGGAATAAATTTTTATCCTATTCTATGTCCTTTTTCTGCTAGAGAAGTTTTCACAAGATTTTGCCTATTGATGACATTCTTAAGCTCAAAGGTCTGAAGGGCCCCCTAGATGCTGGTTGTGCCTGGAACAGGAGGAGTCTATTTTACACCTGTTCTTTGAATGCAGATTTGCTTTGGAGATCTGGACTAAATTTTTCAAGCATCTAAATTTGATTGATTCTAATTTTCACTACTCACCTCCATGATTGTTGGTATAGCTGGAAAATCAAAAACTATGATTCTATCCCTTTCTTTGTGGCCTGGTTGTTATGGATGTTTAGGAACCAAGCCAATTTTGATGGCAAACCCCCTATGGTTGTTCAGGTGGTGAGAAACTATGTTTCATTCCTCTACAAAATGGTCAAATATAAAAGATTTTTTAATATTTGTTCATCCTATCACACTGAGAGTGCTTCTTATCCCTTTATTTGCACAGTGTATTAGAGACCTTTTGAGCGTCTCACTATTAAAGTAAACACAGATGGCAGCTTTACTGATCAGGGTACTAGTGTGTAGGGGGGTGGGTCTTTAAGAACCACCTTAATCGGTGTCTGTTATTCTTTCATTCCCTAAACTTGGCTATTGTAGCACTAGAGGCAGAGTTTATAGCTATTTATTGGCCTCTGAACATTGTTGTTAAGGCTAACTTGTTACAGTTTTGCGATGAGGTGGACTCAACATTACTGAACAGATTACTGGAGTCTAAGGAGCAGTCCCCAAACACCATGCATAATGGATATAAGAGATTAGATTGCTTTACTCTCAACTTAATGTTCATTTAAATTTCAACTATAGGGAAGAAAATAAGCCTACAAATTGGCTTGCTATATTTGGGCTATGTTCCAATTCAGTCCCTATTTCTACTTCCCCTCCCTCCCCACTTGCTTTTGTACTTAATGGAGACTTTATTGATGTCTCTCACTTCAGAATTGCTGCCCCCAACATTTCCAAGAGTTAGTTGTTTTTTTGTTATGTCTCTCTAGACTAAGGGTGGGCTTTATTTCTTGGTTTTTTTTTCTTTTGGCCCATGTGTTCTTTGGAATTTTTTTATCTTTTATGTTTCTATTCCTTTCGTGTGGAGTTGTAATGTAGAATTGGAACCCATAGGCCTTTTTTTAATTAATTTTCTTATTTGGTAGAGGGATTTCCACCTTCCTCATTTTTTTTGGTACTTCCTATTTTAGTTTAACATGCAAGGAGTCATGAGCTGCTCCTTTCCCAATATATATATATATATATATATATATATATATATATATAT
>JXCR01086209.1:32150-45206 GCA_002079205.1 Phalaenopsis hybrid cultivar | reverse complement strand
ATATATATATATATATTTAGTAAGGAGCTAAAATTAAAGTAAACATGTTACAAAGAGAAAGGAAAGGAAATAGAGCCTATAAAAGGAGGCAACCTCTCAAAACAACAAAAAAGGAGCTATCTAATATAAGGAAAAGGCAACAATTCACTGGATAAGAGGAAATCCAGTGGGGGAGGGATCCTTCTGCTCACCATAGATTCTTTAGTATAGAGACCCCTTCTAGCTAGCCAATTGGACGGTCTATTACCTTCTCTGTGGATATGGGAGAACTTTATAGTGTAGTTCTTCAGCAATTGATGAATCCCAAAAATCCAGCTTATTAAGTTCCATGAAGTGTCATAGGAGCCCTTGATAATGTTAATAAGCATCAAAGAGTCAGATTCAACCCATAGCTGGTTGAAGTGGCAAGATCTGGCTAAGTTAAGGGCCCAAAAAATAGCTTGAAATTCAGCTTCAAGGGGATCCAAAGCTTTAATAGGAGATTGGAAGAACAAGATGCACCTCCCCTCATGATTCTTGAAGACACCACCAATACAAGCAGACTGAGATTTATAGCTACCATCAGCGTTAACTTTGATCCATCCATACTTTGGTAGAGACCAGCAAATTTTCAAGACTTTGGTAATGGAAGGATTAAAAGATGGGCTCAGCTCCAACACAGCTTCAAAACCTTTAAATTTAATCAGTTTTTGTATAAAGGCAATACAGTTTAGACCCACCTTTATTGGCTCAATAGGAGAAGTTTCATACTTCAAATGGTTTCTAGCCATCCAAACAGACCTAGCCACAATGTTGGGGATGTCTTGAAGATTGATTCCCCTCCACTCTGACCATCAATTATATAATACCTCCCATGTTAGGTTCATAGTTGGAACTTTCAATTTTCCAATCATAATAGATCAAACTTCCTGCACCCAGGTGCAGACAAAAAATAGGTGGACAATTGTTTCCTCCTCAGTAAGACAGAAAAAACATCTAGAGGGACCCCTTAGGCCTTTCAATTTCAATATATCATCAGTGGGAATCAATTTTAAGAAGCGTCTCCATATAAAAAATGACATGGAGGGAGTGAGAAATTTATTCCAAATTGTTTGACCCCAATCCACCACCTGCTGGGGAGGCTGAGAAGATAGTAGGTTCTTTTTTATAGCAATTCTATCTGTTTGCCCAGGATTAACAGAGAATTTCAGAATATTAGAGATTTGAGAAGGGCTGCAAAAAGGAAGAATAGGAGTAAGATTCCACTTATCATGATCCCAAAGGTCCTTGACAATCTTTGGAGAGGCTGGAGCAATTTGATTATTCAGAAGATTGCCTTCCAAAGACCAATTATCCAACCATATGTTAATCAATCCTTCACCAATCTCCCAGACATACATTTTTTCAGCTTCCTCCTTAATCAGCAACATCTTTTTCCAAATGGGGAAATCTCCCAAACCCACAGATACATCGGTAGGGTGTTGATGCTTGCAATATTTTTCCCTTAAGAATTCAACCCAAAGTGAGGACTGAGATTTGAATTTGATCCAGAGTTTGCAGAGGTAATTTGGGGGAAGGACTTGAAGCCTAACCCACCTTCCATAAAAGGTTTAGATACCTTAGCCCATATAGTCCAGTTTTTTTGCTTCCTTTGACCAGCCCATAGAAATCTATTAAAAATTCCTTCTAATGATCTTTGATTTGACTTTTTCAAAATATTCATTTACAGTAGATATGAGGGAATAACAGATAAAACACTTTTCAAAAGTGTTATCCTACCCCATTGGATAAAATGGAATTCTCCCATGCTTGAAGTTTGCTTTGAATCTTTTTTAAAATGTGATCAAACTGAGAGTTTTTTGTTCTTCCTTTGATAAGAATTACCCCAAGATATTTTACAATGAGATGGCTATTGTTAAAGCCAGTGAAATCAAAAACCCAGGTCTTTAGCTCACTTTTGCATTGTTTGCTGAAGATGGAGATGCACTTCTGCTTATTTAATTTCATACCAGAGGCCTCCTGAAAACTCTCCAAGCTTTGCATGAATAATTTAATAGCAGATTTGGAAGCTTTTGAAAAAATAATGATGTCATCAGCAAAAGCCAAATGATTGATTAAGGTGGAAGATCTATGGCTATTAAAGAAGTGGGGTTTCCTGGTAGCCAACTCATTCAAGATTCTAGATAAGTAGTCAAAAACTAAAATAAAAATTGTAGGGAAAAGGGGGTCACCTANTAGAGGTAGAAGCACGATAAAATTTGATCGGCTTTGAACCAACACTATGGACTTCCTTGACCTCTAAACTCTTGACGTTTTGAGGGAGAATCGGAGTGAGGGTCATAGTATCCACATAGTGGAATATCCGTTCATACATTATTTCATATTCATTCCTCTCTGTATCTTCTAATGATATCTTGTATTGGGGCTTCTTCTACTTTTTCATCATTATTTCATCTTTAGAACTGTCTTCATCATTAATATTGATAGTTGGCCTAGTCCGTTCAATAATTAAATTGATCTTTCCTCGTTCGCGTCCTCGGCCTCGACCTCGGGTGCGTGAACTAGAAGAACCTCCACCAACTCGTTGTAAGGGAGTGGTAGAAGGTTGTTTAAGCGGAGTTCTATGGCCTTCTTTTTGTGATCCTTCTGAATCTTTATCTTTGTGTGTTAAAATTTCGTGCGAGAAGTCAGGCTTCTTTGGAGGCGCGTAGTAGGCAGCATCTTCTTGGATACCAACTTCATGCACTGAAAATGGTTGTAGATCTCCCTTGATGCAATTTTCTTGACCATCTTTCTGGTATTAAATGCACTGAAGGTTGAGATGATGGAACCATGTTATGCTCATGAATCCATGGTCGACCCAATAGAGCGTTAAAAGAGGTCTCTGCATTGATGATATGAAAATTAACGGTTGTTACAAGTTATCCAACCTTCATAAGTAATGAAATTCATCTAAGGACTCTTTCTCCCTTTTGGTTGAATCCTCTTAACATCATCTTATCGGGGATGAGCTCCTGAACGTCAAAGTCCAAATATGCTAACGTCCGTAGACTCATCAAGTTAAGAGATGCTCCAGGATCCACTAAAATCCTGGATAACACAAATCTGTCAATGTTGACGGAGATGTAGAGCGGACGGTTGTGGTTGGCGATACCGAGCAGCAGGTCTTCGTCTGTAAAGGTTACCCCTGACTCTTCTCTCAACGAGCAAACTTCATCTGAGGATGTGCTATCCAACTGAGCTAAGCAAATTTCTGGATCTAGCAAAGCTGTAACTAGAGATTCTCTCATTTCCTTTGACAGGATCAGAGCGTTGTAGATGCTTAGTTTTCCTAAGATGAGCTAGCACGTTGTAATCTACTTTGTATGATCCTCTGATTTTGTCTTGGTTTTGTGGTTCTTCCACTGGCGGAGGTGGGGGTATCTCTTCTTGAGTTATTATCTGTTTTCCTTTATCTGCTAGAGCTGTTCTTGGTGGTAACACCTTCCCGCTTCTTAAGTTGTCTTCCGTGACTTCTTCTTCTTGAGATATCATTGTTGAGTCGTCCGGTGTCTTTTCCTCTTCGTCAGCGAGATCTAAGTTGATGGCGAGCGGTGCACCATGACGCTTGAGAGTTGGCTCTTCGTTATCGGTGCTGTCGTAAGTGATATCATTGATGCTTCTTTAGACTTGACAACAAGTTCATCGAACTCAAGTACGATTTGAGGATCATTTTGGGGATCAAGATTGCAACTAGCTTGGTCATAATCAGTCATGTTATAACCAGAAATAGAGTACAATTTGAGGATCATTTTGGGGATCGTGATCGCAACTAGCTTGGTTATAATCAGTCACATTATTACCAGAAATAGTCAAAAAATCGAGATCGCAACCAGCTTGGTTATAATCAGTCACGTTATTACTAGAAATAGTCAAAACGTAGCCTGAATCACAACCATTATATTCATAAGACCCCGGAGGGACAAAAAGATAATCATACAAAGTCAAGGGTTCGAGGACTTTCTTCGCTGAATCTGAGACAACCAATCTAGTAGAGGCAGCCCCTATCCTACCCCCCGTGCTATCCATCTTGGCAGTGACGCTTTTCTTTTCCTTGTTCTTTGTCCTGGAAGATGACGGATTCTATGGGGAAACCTTCATCTTGGGCTCAGTGTGTTACAGAAACTGAATGGAGGCTTGTTTTGATGCAAACTGTAGCTTGTTCAGTATCTTCTTGGATGATCTGCTCCATACCTCATTCCATCCTTCTTTAGTATTTAAGACTGGATCTTGTTCAGTATCTTCTTGGATGATCTGCTCCATACCTCATTCCATTCTTCTTTGGTATTTGTAGAAGCTTGTTCACGAGTCCTGTATTTGATTGAGACCCTCTTGAGTTCATCCCAAGTTGTACTCCATCCATCTGTTCCGACATATGGATCAATTGGAGAGATTGACTCAGCTGAAATCATGTTTATGGAATCTTTTTAAGGTTCTCTCAAATACTCGTTTGGGATTGTTATATTCTCTTCCTTGAGGTTCTTCTTGAGCCAGTCTTTAAAGACAAAACATTTGTCTATAGTGTGTCCAAGCAACCGGTGGTACGGGCAATAATTCGGTTCATTCTTTTTATCCACCTCTTCGGGTTTCTTCGGATAAGGCAGTTTTACTTCTGGCTTCTTCATCAAGCTTTTGAATATTTTAGGTACAGCTTCATCTTGGAAGGAGTAAACAACTTTCAGTCGCTCTAACAGGGATATTCTTTTACCCGCTGTTCGAGATGATCCTTCATGAGACGACACTTGGTAGGATTGACTGCTCTANGGTACAGCTTCATCTTTGAAGGAGTAAACAACTTTCAGTCGCTCTAACAGGGATATTCTTTTACCCGTTGTTCGAGATGATCCTTCATGAGACGACATTTGGTTGGATTGACTACTCAGTTTCTGAGAGTACTGTGACGAAGATTGACGATGATCTTCTGCATATATCTTTATCGGCTGCTTTCCTTTGTCGACAGTTGCAACTACCCCTGATTTCTTATTGAATACTCTGGTCACCTTAGCCTTTTCATGTGGCTCCATGTGCTTCATTGTTTCCNTCCGATCGTACATCGTTTCATATTCGCTTTTTTCATCATCTTCTAAGGAGATCCTGTACTGAGGTTTCTTTTCTTTTGTCATCATTATTTCGTCTTCGGAACTGTCTTCATCACCGATATTGATGATCAGCTAGTCCTTTCAACAATTATATTGGCTCTTCTTCGTCCACGTCCCCGGCCTCGATCTCGAGTGCGTGAACTAAAAGAAACTTCACCATCATGTTGTTCGTCCACGTCCCCGGCCTCGATCTCGGGTGCGTGAACTAAAAGAACCTCCACCATTATGCTATAAGGAGGTAGTTGAATGGTCTTCTCTTTTGTTCTTTTTCTGAATTTTTATTTGTTATAACTTCTCGGGAGAAGACAATTTTCTTTGGAAATGCATAACGAACTAAAAGAACCTTTATCATTATGTTGTAAGGAGGTAGTTGAATGATTTCCTTTTTGTTCCTTTTTTCGGACTTTTTTTTGTTAACTTCTCGAGAGAAGACAGTTTTCTTTGGAGGTGTATAATAAACAGCATCTTCATGAATACCTACCTCATGTACTGAAAATGGTAACTTCTCGGGAGAAGACAGTTTTCTTTGGAAGTGTATAATAAGCAGCATCTTCATGAATACCAATCTCATGTATTGAAAATGACTGTAGATGTCCTTTAATGCAATATTCTTGTTTTTCTTTGCAATATTTGATGCATTGGTGTAAAGACGATGGAACCATGTTGTTCTCATGAATCCATGGTCAACCAAGTAGAGCGTTAAAAGAGGTCTCAGCGTCGTTGAATCCAAGGTCGACCAAGTAGAGCGTTGAAAGAGGTCTCGGCGTCGATGATATGAAATTCGTTACAAGTTCTCCAACCTTCATAAGTAATGAGATTGATCCAAGGGCTCTTTCTCCCTTTTGCTTGAATCCTCTTAACATCATCTTATTGGGGATGAGCTCCTGAATGTCTTTCTCCCTTTTGGTTGAATCCTCTTAACATCATCTTATCGGGGATGAGCTTCTGAACGTCACAGTCCAAATATGTTAACGTCCGTAGACTCATCAAGTTAAGAGATGCTCCAGGATCCACTAAAACTCTGGATAACACCAATCTGTCAATGTTGATGGAGATGTAGAGCTGACGGTTGTGGTCGGCGGTACCGAGCAGCAAGTCTTCGTCTGTAAAGGTTACCCCTGACTATTCTTTCAGTGAGCAAACTTCATCTGAGGATGTGTTGGCCAACTGAGCTAAGCAAATTTTTGGATCAAAGCCGTAACTCTAGAGCTTCCCTCATCTCGCTAAGCAAATCTCTGGATCAAGCAAAGCTATAACTAGAGCTTCCCTCATCTCTTTTGACAGGATCAGAGCATCTCTGGATCAAGCAAAGTCGTAACCAGAGCTTCCCTCATCTCCTTTGACAGGATTAGAGTGCAGATGCTTAGTCGGGCCGGCAACTTCCTAAGATGTGCTAGCACGTTGTAATCCACTTTATTTTTTCCTGTGGCTTTATCTTGGGATGCTTAGTCGGGCCGGCAACTTCCTAAGATGTGCTAGCACGTTGTAATCTACTTTATTTGCTAGTCGGGCCGATAACTTCCTAAGATGTGCTAGCACGTTGTAATCCACTTTATTTGTTCTTATGGCTTTATCTTGATCATGTTGTTTTTCCACTGGTGCAGGTGGAGGTAACTCTTCTTGAATTACAATTTGTTTTCCTTTATCCGTTGGAGCTGTTCTTGGAAGTAACACTTTTCCGCTCANCCCTTGGAAGGAACGTAACTGCTTCAAGGTTTTAAGGGGAGGCATTTCTAAGATAGTTTTAATCTTATCTGGGTCGATCTCAATTCCCTGATGACGGACAATGAATCCTAGAAATTTCCCGGAGGTGACGCCGAAGGCACACTTTAAGGGATTCATTTTAAGGTCATATTGTCGTAACCGTTCAAACACAATCCTCAAATCGTACAAATGCTCTATTTTTCGTTTACTTTTAATGACTAGATCATCTACGTAGCATTCTACTTGATTGTGAATGAGGTCGTCAAAAATCTTCGTCATTGCACGCTGATATGTCGCTCCGACGTTCTTTAGGCCGAATGACATCACTATGTAGCAGAAGATTCCAATCGGTGTTCTAAAAGCTGTAAACGCTGCATCCTCGAGAGCCATCTTGATTTGGTTATACCCCGATGATCCATCTATGAAGGAGAAAATTTCATGTGTTGAAGCGATGTCCACCATCAATTTTGGTATAGGTAGTGGGAACTCGTCTTTTGGACATGCTTTGTTTAAATCTCTAAAGTCGACATAAACGCAGATTTGTCCATTTTTCTTTTTAACCGGTACAATATTGGCTAACCACGTGGGGTACTGCTCTTCTTTAACAAAATTGGCGTCTATCAATTTCCCTACCTCGGCGATGACTTGTTGTTCTATCTCGAAGCACATTCTCATAGGCTTGTTTTACTGGGGTTACATTCTTGTCCACCCCAAGTTTATGGACTGCAACCTCTGCTAACAATCCTGACATTTCATCGTAGCTCCATGCGAAGCAATCTTTAAACCCTGCTAATAGTTTGACCAATTTTGCAGATTCTTTGTCATCAAGTAGAGAACTTATAAATGTAGGTCGGGGTCATCCTTCAGTCTCGAGGTTAATCTCTTTCAATTCATCGATAATGGATTTAATTTCTTCCTCAAATTTTGGCGGAGTATCTTCTATTGGTTGATCAGTAGAGTCATCCTCTACATCAAGATTATCTTTTTCTGACTCATTAGTACAACCATGCAAAATTCAGAATCATCGACTGGTCCAACTGTACCAAATCCGAGACATTCTTTTGAATTGGGAGTTCTTCTTTTAGTATTCCATAATTTTTCAAAGAGTTGAAATTTATCTTTTGGCATTTGTTTTAGTAAGTGTCCTTGTTGAATTAACTTTTGAACACAAGCCATAATTTTTTAAGAAGTTGAAATTTATCTTTTGGCATTTGTTTTGGTAAGTGTCCTTGTTAAATTAACTTCTGAACACAAGGTGTTTTGGTAAGTGTCCCTGTTGAATTAACTTTTGAACACAAGGCGAGAAGTAACCAAAAGATAGTTGTTTTGGTAAGTGTCCCTGTTGAATTAACTTTTGAACACAAGGCGAGAAGTAAACAAAAGGCATTTCCATTAATTCATTAGAATCAACATCCAAATTTACATGTTTTTCAAGCTCAGTAGAGGTAGAAGGGCGGTAAAATTTGATCAGCTTTTACCCAACACTATGGACTTCCTTGACCTCTAAACTCTCAACCTTTTGAGGGAGAATCGGAGTGAGGATCATAACAACTTCCTTGACCTCTAAACTCTCGACCTTTTGAGGGAGAATCGGAGTGAGGGACATAGTATCCACATACTGGTTTATCCGATCATACATTGTTTCATATTCATTCCTCTGTGTATCTTCTAGAGATATCTCGTACTGAGGCTTCTGCTGTTTTGTCATCATTACCTCATCTTCAAAACTGTCTTCATCACCAATGTTGATAATTGGCCTAGTCCGTTCAACAATTAAATTGATCTTTCCTCGTCCGCATCCCCAACCTCGACCTCGGGTGCGTGAACTAGAAGAATCTCCACCAACCCGTTGTAAGGGAGTGGTAGAAGGTTGTTGAAACGGAGTTGTATGGCCTTCTTTTTGTGATCCCTCTGAATCTTTATCTATGTATGTCAAAATTTTGCACTAGAAGACAGTCTTCTTTGGAGGCGAGTAGTAGGCAGCATCTTCATGGATACTAACTTCATGCATTGAAAACGGTTGCAGGTCTCCCTTGATGCAATTTTCTTGACCATCTTTCTGGTATTTTATGCACTGATGTAGGGATGATGGAACCATGTTATGCTCATGAAACCACAGTCGACCCAATAAAGCCTTAAAAGAGGTCTCGACGTCAATGATATGTAATTTAACGGTTGTTATGAGCTCTCCAACCTTCATAAGTAATGAGATTGATCCAAGGGCTCTTTCTCCCTTTTGGTTCAATCCTCTTAACATCATCTTATCTGGGATGAGCTCCTGAACTCATTTCTCCCTTTTGGTTGAATCCTCTTAACATCATCTTATCGGGGATGAGCTTCTGAACGTCACGTCCAAATATGCTAATGTCCGTAGACTCATCAAGTTAAGAGATGCTCCAGGATCCACTAAAACTCTGGATAACACAAATATAGACTCATCAAGTTAAGAGATGCTCCAGGATCCACTAAAATTCTGGATAACACAAATCTGCCAATATTGACGGAGATGTAAAGCGGACGGTTGTGGTCGGGGGTACCGAGCTTCAAGTCTTCGTCTGTAAAGGGTACCCCTGACNCACAAATCTGCCAATGTTGACGGAGATGTAGAGCGGACGGTTGTGGTCGGCGGTACCGAGAAACAAGTCTTCGTCTGTAAAGGTTACCCCTAACTGTTCTTTCAACGAGCAAACTTCATCTGATGATTTCCTANAAATATGCTAATGTCCGTAGACTCATCAAGTTAAGAGATGCTCCAGGATCCACTAAAACTCTGGATTACACAAATCTACCAATGTTGACGGAGATGTAGAGCGGACGGTTCTGGTCGGCGGTACCGAGCAGCAAGTCTTCATCTGTAAATNTTGATCCAAGGGCTCTTTCTCCCTTTTGGTTGAATCCTCTTAACATCATCTTATTGGGGAAGATCTCCATTGATCCAAGGGCTCTTTCTCCCTTTTGGTTGAATCCTCTTAACATCATCATATCGGGGATGATCTCCTGCTTTCTCCTTTTTGGTTGAATCCTCTTAACATCATCTTATCGGGGATGATTTCTTGAATTTCAAAATCCAAATATGCTAATGTTCGTAGACTCATCAAGTTTAGAGATGCTCCAGGATCCACTAGAATTTCTCCCTTTTGGTTGAATCCTCTTAACATCATCTTATCGGGGATGAGCTTCTGAACGTCACAGTCCATATGCTAATGTCCGTAGACCGCATCAAGTTTAGAGATGCTCCGCCACTAAAACTCTGGTCAGCACAAATTTGCCGATGTTGACGGAGATATAAAGTGGTCTGTTGCGATCGGCTGTTCCAAGTAGTAAATCTTCATTTGTGAATGTTACTCTAGATTGTTCTCNGCTAACGTCCGTAGACTCATCAAGTTAAGAGATGCTCCAGGATCCACTAAAACTTTGGATAACACAAATTTGTCAATGTTGACGGAGATGTAGAGCGGACGGTTGTGGTTGACGGTACAGAGCTGCAAGTCTTCATCTGTAAAGGTTACCCCTAACTATTCTCTTAATAAGCAAACTTCATCTGAGGATGTGCTAGCCAACTGAGCTGAGCAAATTTCTGGATCAAGCAAAGCCCTAACCAGAGATTCTCTCATCTCTTTTGACAGGATCAGAGCATCATAGATGCTTAGTCGGGTAGGAAACTTCCTAAGATGAGTTAGCACGTTGTAGCCTACTTTGGACGGTCCTCCGATTTTATCTTAATTATGTGGTTCTTCCACTAGCAGAGATGGGGGTATCTCTTCTCGAGTCATTTGCTGTTATCATTTATTTATTGGAGCTGTTCTTGGTGGTAACACTTTTTCGTTCTTTAAGTTGACTTCTATGACTTCTTCTTCTTGAGATATCATTGTTGAATCTTCTGGTGTCTTTTCCTTTTGGCCGGAGAGGTTTAGGTTGATGGCAAACGGTGCACCATGACACTCGAGAGTTGGCTCTTCGTTATCGGTGATGTTGTAAGCGATATCATTGAGTTCTTCTTTGGCCTTGACAATGAGTTCATCAGACTCAAGTACGATTTGAGGAGCATTTTGGAGATCAAGATCGCAACTAGCTTGGTTATAATCAGTCACATTATTACCAGAAATAGTCAAAACGTAGCCAAAATCACAATCATTATATTCATAAGACCCTGGAGGGACAAAAAGATAATTATACAATGTCAAGGGTTTGTGGATTTTCTTCCCCAAATTTGAGACAACTAGTCTAGTAGAGGCAGCCCCTATCCTACCATCCGTGTTATCAATCTTGGCAGTGACGCTTTTCTTTTTCCTGTTCATTTTCCTTGACGATGACGGATTTTTTGGCGAAATTTTCATCTCTGGCTTGGTATGCTGCAGACTCTAAATGAAGGCTTGTTTTAATGCAGACTGTAGCTTGTTCAGAATCTTCTTAGATGATCTGCTCCATACCTCATTCCATCCTTCTTCGATGTTTGTAGAGGCTTGTTTTGATGAATCCTGTATTCGATTGAGGACCCTCTTGAGTTCATCACAAGTTGTACTCCATCCATCTGCTCCGACATATGGATCAGTTGGGGAGATTGACTCAGCTGAAATCATGTATATGGAACCTTTTTTAGGTTCTCTCAAATGCTCCTGTGGGATTGTTGTATTCTCTTCCTTAAGTTTCTTCTCAAGCCAGTCTTTAAAGACGAAACACTTGTCTACAGTGTGTCCAAGTAACTGGTGGTACGGGCAATAATTTGGTTCATTTTTCTTATCCACCTCTTCGGGTTTCTTTGAATCAGGTAGTTTGAATTCTTGTTTCTTCATTAAGCTTTTGAATATTTTAGGTACAACTTCATCTTTAAAGGAATAAACAAATTTTTGTCGCTCTAACAGGGATACTCTTTTACCCGTTGTTCCAGGTGATCCCTCCTGAGACGGTCGTTGGTTGGATTGATTGCTCTGTTTCTGAGAGTACTGTGATGAAGACTGACGATGCTCTTCTGCATATATTTTTATCGGCTGCTTTCCTTTGTCGACAGTTGCGACTACCCCTAATTTCTTTGCAAACACTTTGGTCACCTTAGCCTTTTCATGTGGCTCCATGTGCTTCATTTCGTTTTGAAGACTGCTGGCTTTACTGAGTAGCTTCTTGAAGGATTTGATGGTGAGTCCCTTAAGCATGAAAGCTACTGGTCCATGAATGCTTTTGTGTAGAATCTCAATCGTTTGATGTTCTTGTACTTGAGGTTCACATTTCATGCTAAGGTTTCTCCACCTCAAAATATAGTCTCTCAAGTTTTCACTAGGCTTCTGCTTCTCCATCATGAGCTCTCCAATAGACACATCATGTTGTGCCCCGGCAAATCTTTCACAAATAACTGTTCCAACTCAGAAAATGTTTTAACTGACCCATTGGGCAAGTCAGCGTACGAGTCGAAAGCAAACCCTGACAAGCTGCTGACGAACTGTTGGCAGAGTAGAGCTTCGTTATTCCTCGTATTGCCACAATTGGCTCGAAAATGTGCTATATGTTTTCTGGGATTTTCGGTCCCATCGAATATCTTAAAGTTTTCGGCCACAAAACCCTTGGGGAAAGGGACAGCATTGAACTCCTCCGGGTAAGGTCTACCCTTTAGAATTGATTTAACGCCATTGGACTGGGCTAAGGCATCCCATACTTGTTCAACCATTTGCTTGAACTCTTTTTCTGGCATAGCACCTGAAGGAGAATCCTTGTTTGGTTGTTCATCTTTTTCTATCAAAGTAGCCTCCCTTCTTTTATCTGCGATGTGTATGATTTTTGGCTGATTAATCTCTAGAGAAAACAACCTTGGTGCTTGTGATTGCCCCTAAATGGTGGCCATAGCGGTCATAGCTGCAGTCATCACTTCTATTCTTTTTTNCATCAAATTAAGAGATGCTCCAGGATCCACTAAAACTCTGGATAGCACAAATTTACCGATGTTGATGGAGATGTAAAGTGGTCTGTTGTGACCAGCTATTCCAAGTAGTAAATCTTCATCTGTGAAAGTTACTCCAGATTGTTCTCTCAACGAGCAAACTTCATCTGAGGATGTGCTGGCCAGCTGAGCTAAGCAAATCTCTGGATCAAGCAAAGACGTAACCAGAGCTTCCCTCATCTCCTTTGACAGGATCAGAGCGTCATAGATGCTTAGTCGGGCCGGCAACTTCCTAAGATGTGCTAGCACGTTGTACTCCACTTTATTTGTTTCTGTGGCTTTATCTTGATTATGTTGTTTTTCCAT
>JXCR01086209.1:0-27536 GCA_002079205.1 Phalaenopsis hybrid cultivar | reverse complement strand
TTCGGGAAAAGCTTCCTATAAGGGCAAGCCCTTATAGTTAATTACATCTTAGATAATTGAAGCNCCGCTTCGGAAGGACGTTGAAGTATGAAATCAAACTGACCCCATATTTTTCATAGTTTAAAATAAAAGAACATTGTACCTCAAATCCTATATCTATCCTGAAGGATAAACACAAAACTTGAGGATGAGGCTCCATCAAATAAACTAAGGAAAGTATGACATTCGTTTGGTCTGCGAAACCATTGTATCTGCCGACAAGTTCTCCTATTTAATATTAAGTATTAAATAGGGTTTATATTAAGCTGAGTTCGGACATGCTTCCTATAAGGGCAATCCCCTATAGTTAATTACATCCTAAATGACCAATGTCACCTAAGAAGACTCTCGATAAAAATGAAGAAATATTATCTTCAAGGAATTTCAAAGAGTAGGACTCTTAAACGAAACCAGACATAGAGGTATGAAAGAGGATTGGTTCAAATTTGGAACATTTTATTGTAGAATCCAAAGGAAGAAGAACTAGGGGTTGTCATGGATCCAGAGGAGAACCTTGGTGACTTCCCAAGCTATCCTAATGTTTGGCTTCAGTTTTGAAGAGAAATATTTAGGTGTTTCATCCTGCCAATTTTATTAGTTAAGGCTTACATTTGTGTGAAATGATCATACAAAGCCTGGAAGATGTGAGGATTTAGGTCGTGATAAACGACAAACTTAGAATCCTAAGAGAAGTTAGGGCTTATATTATATAGCAGGGCTATACAAAGGCCTAAAGATAAGGCGAGGATTTACGTTGCGTAAGCAAGCAACCTCGAAGTCCTATGGCTTTGTGGTTTAGGTCTAAGAAAGGTAGATTGGTTTAGCTGGGGAAGACCTATTTTGCTGTTGAAGATGGCCGTGCTGCCAACCATGCCAGCTTCAAGCTCGTGCCGCGATGAGTTTGAGTTATCTAGTTTGTCAAGTTATAATATCAAATCAGGTGGCCCTATGGTTAAAGTTCTCTAAGTTTTTATGAGGGCATACTAAAGTTGATTAGAGTGACACCAGTTAGGATCCTACGGTTCCTTCATTTTGGCATCACTATTTTCTATTGGATTGACTTAGTCCAAATGAACTTATCAAACCCAACTTAATGTGTTCCATAATTTCATTTAAACCATGGGAAGTCTTGTTAGCAACCATAGGTTACCTCCTCCGAGGGATTCCCGATCATCCGATATAGACTGTGGGAAGCCTCGTTAGCAACCGTAGGTTACCTCCTCTGAGGGATTCTCGATCATCAGATAGAGACGTCTTAATTTAGTTGCAATTGTAGTTTTGTGTGATGTTTGTGATTAAATTTTGAGCTGTTTTATATTTAAATTTAGTTGAAGTTGTGGTTTTGTGTGATGTTTGTGATTAAATTTTAAGTTGTTTTATATTTCGAATAGTTGAAGTTGTAGTTTTGTGTGATGTTTGTGATTAAATTTTGAGTTGTTTTATATTTTTTCGTTAGCAACCGTAGGTTACCTCCTCCGAGGGATTCCTGATCATCCGATAGAGACATCTTAATTTAATGAAGTTGTAGTTTTGTGTGATGTTTGTGATTAAATTTTGAGTTGTTTTATATTTTGAATGTCGGAAGTTGTGGTTTTGTGTGATGTTTGTGATTAAATTTTGAGTTGTTTTATATTTTGAATATTGTGGTGGTGAATTTTATCTTTGTTGATTTTAGCTTTGGTTTTGATTCTGGTTAACATGCAAGTTTATGTAGGTAAATGCAAGCATGAAACATCTAAGGAAAAGGCAGAAGAAAGACGGTACTATAACCTGTAAAAGCGTAACTAACGAGTCTTCTCGTTCCACCACCTTTGCTCTGAGGAGAGAGGCTTCGATCAGAGGTACTCAACACGTTTGTTGGGGTCCAAGGAGACTAGGATTGAGTCCCTGGTATTGGTGTAAGGCCTAGGTATGAATTCAATCACGACCAGATTTGGGTGTTGGTCTAGAGTTTTGGTAAAGGCTCTGTGGAAGGGGGATTTGATGAGGCTTTGGCTTCTTTCACTCTTTTGAAGGTGTGGGCACAAGTAATTGAAGTTTGGTGGAGTGTGGAGGTGTATTCTGTCCTGGTTTCCGACACGGTTTTGAGCTCAAAATTGGGCTCCGGGAATGGGAATTGGTGAGGAAAAATGGTTGAATGCACTGAGGGGATCTTAGGGAAGCTCGGTGTAAAGTTTGGAGGGACGTCTCTAAGGAAATTTCAGCACACCTTCCATGGCCGTGGGAGGTGAGTTTTTACAAAAATGACCATGGGGTGGCTCTTAGGGCATAAGCTTGGGTGCATTGTGGTGCTTAGGTGGAGGGCAGAGGAGCTCCATAGTTTGATTTGGATGAGCTGGCCTCTAGGTTTGATTTGGGTGAGGTGCCATGGGAGTGGTTCTCAGTTTTTGGCTTTTCTGGCCACTAGGCTAGCCGGCCAGTTAGGGGGAGGTGGCTAGGAGCTCAGAGAACCCAGAGGAATCCATCACAACAATTTAATGCAAATGTGCTTAAATTTGGCAAAGATATCTTAAGCATGTGCATTTTTGGAAATAAGATCCCTTAATTTGGGATACGTTTGGCCCATGGATTGATTTAGGTGATATCATGCTATTCGAACTAGTCACTAAGTCCAACTAATGGTTCTGATGGCTTGATTTAGGTGATTTCATGGTGTTTGGACTGGTCACTAAGTCCAACTAATGGTTGTAACTGGCCTTAGGGTGGTTAGGTCACATTTAGTGTATGGGTCCAAGTGGGTGCAAATGATCAAAAATTGGGTTTGGGCTAGGTTAACCATGTTAATTGGCTCAATTTATTGTAGCATTCAGTGTAGATGATCATAAGGAACAACTTTGGTGAAGAATGGAAGTGGTTTTGAGCTCAATTGAATGGTCAATTTGAGGGAATTTTGAACTTTAATCAATTTGGTCATGTTGGGCTACNATGGAAGTGGTTTTGAGCTCAATTGGAGGGTCAATTTGAGGGAATTTTGAACTTTAATCAATTTGGTCATTTCGGGCTAGGCTTGGGTCTAGTTTAGGTTAGCCTTGGGCTAAGTCAAAATTGATTATTTTAAATTGTCAATAGGGACCTCATGAAGAGTTTTCAACATGAATTGGGTGCCAATTTGGAGGTTAAGGCAATCAATTGGGTGAAATTTGGGGACTTAGCACATTTGGGGATAAATTTTGGAATTTATGATTTAGGCCAAAATCAAATGGATTTAAGGCTTCAATAATGTCAATTGATGGTTGATTTTGATGTATATGAATGTCATAAGGATTTTTCAATATTAATTAAGCTAATTGACTAGACTGTGGGTTCAATTTGGTGAGATTAAGTCATATGGTCAAAATTGGGGTTTTGACCCAAATCAAAAATGAGCTGAAATCATGAACCAATTGAGCTTGGATTTAATTTAGTTTGGTCAAATCAAAAGTTAATTTGAGTTTAGTATTGGAATTTGGTTCAATTGAGATCAAATTGATGGACATTTGAGTTGGATTCGGGGAAATTTGGGTCTTTAAAGGGCAATTTGGGGGTTTTGGTTAAAGATGGTTAAATTGGACAAATTGGGTCATGGGGTAATTGAGAGAAATGAAATTGGGAATATTTGAGATTTATTGAGATTTTCTAGGATTTTTTGAAATTTTTGGGGATTTTGAGCCCAAGAGGGGTATTTTGGTAATTAGGGGGTGTTTTAGGGGTAAAAGGCCAAGATGGGTATTTTGGTAGAGTTGAGGTACCAATCATCACCAATAAGCCATGGACCAAAGGAAACCCCATTTTGGGTCCTCTACATAGTGGTCTTAGCCAAACCATAGCCATAGGGCTAGTAGGTTTAGAGGACCATCTACATGAGTATCCCAAAAGATCAAGGCCCTAGGCTAGAAATTTGAGTTCAAGGTTGTGAACGATTGTGGGTGCAGATTAGTGTAGTGAGTTCCTTAGCTCTAGACCAACACCCAAGGTCAACCCTAAGGTCTAGCAATCCTAAGTGTGACTGATCTTGAGTTTCTCCCAATGGACGTCACCTACCTACGTGTTTAGGCAATCCTAACGGTGACTCATCTTGAGTTTCCCCCACAGTGACCCCACCTACTAAGTATTTAGAGAAGGTCTAGCAATCCTAAGGGTGACTCATCTAGAGTTTCCCCCACAGTGACCCCACCTACTAAGTATTTAGAGGTTGACCTAAGGGTGGCTCATCTTGAGTTCCCCCATAGTGACCCCACCTACTAAGTGCTAGAGGTTAGAAGAGCAACATGTGGAACTTCAAGCTGAGTAGAGAAAAGTTTGGAATTTCTAGTGGTGAGGGTTACATGTCTAGTTTTCTAGGAATAGTCAACAGGAAAAGTCCTAAGGCTAGACCCTAGGCTACTAAAGAGAAAAAACTAAACCTCAACCAAAAATGAGGTCAACAATATATATTGGCAAAAATATAATATATTAATAAACAAAAGTGGTTACAACTCCGAGATATGGAGCCCCAATGAGGTCACCATGCAATAAAAAAGAAAGGGGAGGAGGGGGAGAGGAGGAAACCACAACACCATCTGAATTGGAAGTCAATCTAGAAAGCCAGTTGGCAAGTTTGTTCCTTTCTCTGAAGTTAAAATTAAATGTAAAATTGCAATTCTCTCTAAGGGATTTGATGGCTTTAATCCATTGTAAGATATTCTAAGGAGGGGTGATAACACCTTTAATCATCTGAAGAAGTAGTGTGGAGTCAGTTTGCACTGGCAGGTATTGCCATTTCATCTAAACAGCAACCTGAATAGCCCAAAACGTAGCAACAACTTCTGTGTCAAGAGCAACCTTTACAATGATAGGGTAGTAGAAGAACAATTTGCAAAGGCCATTTGCATCTCTAAGGATACCACCATAACTAGCTATAGAACTATTAAAGCTACCATCAGTGTTTTCTTTTAAAAAAGGATGAAGAGGCTTAGTCCAGAAGACCTTAGAGACATTGAAAGATGATGTGGGGTTATGAGACTGCTGCTAAGAGTTACAAATATTAGGAAAGCCTTTGAGTGTGACCAATTTATTTATGAAGGCCTTACAGTTAACAACAATATAAGCCACATCTGGGAGATGATCCTCATATTTAGCTCTGTTCCTTGCCATCCAGAGAAACCAAGCAACAATACGGGGGACAAAATCCAGTTTTAGTTTAGACCAATTCCTCAAGTAAGATTCAAGTGTATACCAATCCAAAGAGAGTAAATTAATATTTAAACTCTGTGTTAGCTCCTTCTAGACCTGCTGAGCAAATTTATAATTGAAGAGATGAGGGATTGATTTTACCAAAGAGAGATAATGGTGACACCTAGAAGGGCCTCCCAAGCCCTTAAGTTTAAGAATATCATCAACAGGGAGTAGCTTCTAAGAGGTTCTCCGGATAAAAAATGACATAGAGGGGCTTAAGAACTTATTCCAAATGTGGTTCCCCAAAAGACAGCCTCCCGATTGAACATATTAGCATAGATAGCTTTAGATAGTCACTGCATTCTACAGTCCAATAATACCAACTTATATTGATTAGTCTTGTGCTAGATAGCTTTAGACAGTCGATAAGTCTAAAGCTATCTAGCGCAAGTTTATACCAATTCCTCCAGTAAGATTCAACTTATATCAAATGCAGTTTGATTAGGCTTGATAAGATGGGATAGATGATGTTGAAGTCTGAAAACAATAATCTTACAGATGATTTTACATATGACATTGGTGAGACTTATTGGTTTGAAATTTTACCAATTGCTACAGTTAGTAGTTTTGGGTATAAGAACCTAAGAGGAAGAGAAAAAATGTTTTTGAAGTGGATTCACGAGAAAGAAGCTTTGGATTGCAACAACCACATCCCCTTTGATAATAGACCATGATTTCTTTAAAAGGTAGAAGTAAACCCATCTGAACCAGCAACTCTAGCACTGTCTATCCCTTGTGAAAGCTTCCCAGATTTCAGTTTCAGATGGAGAGTGGGTGAGTTGGAGATCACCAGTGTAATTTGGATCCTCATGAAAGGGTTTTAGGTCTATTTTAACATTCCCATGGAAAGGGTAGTGAGAAGTTCCTTAAAAAAATTAGCAGTAGTGTCAACTATGCTCCCAAAGTGTGTAATCCAGTTTCCATCCCCATCTTTGATTCTATGAATAGAACTATATTTCCTTCAAAACTTGATGCAAGCATGGTAGTAGTTGGTGTTTCTATCTCCCCCAAGAAATTTACTCACTATAGCCTCTTGCCTTAGATATTTCTCCAATCTGTCAGTTTCCATTAGAACTTTTTAGTTCCATCCGACAATTTTGCTTGATCAAATTCCCTAGTGATCCCGATTTTCTTATATGAAAGGATTTATGAAGTTGACACCACTACAAACCCAAAAACTTGATCCTTGTATGAAAATTAAGTTGTGTAAAATAAATATAATTATAGGAAATTAATAATGAGATTCTACGCAAGTATACAAATTGCTATCAAGTAATAGAGGATTTTCTATTTAAGCCCCAAATATCGATCCCACGGGGAAGGTTTAAATTGACAATGATAAGTTTTACTAGAAAATTTACAGAAAATCAAATGAAATAACTTTTGAATGTTGAGATGTTATCAAAACTAAAGTGCTTAACTATTAATAAAGTAGAAATGTAAAGTTTAAAAAGTAAATACCAATCGACTAACTATGTTTATGTAATGAAGATTTCTTATGTGAAAAAGCATATTTCCCACTACAATGAGGTTCTGGTGAAATAAGATGAGATAGATGTTTATAATATGTATTGTGCCAAATAGGAGCAATTATAATTCTCTACCCGGATACAGTGCATAGAAATTCATTGGCTAATCCTAGGTTTAGTCCCTAAATTTGTGGCTAGGCTAGGAGGACATTGGCTCCCACTTCAGAGCTCCTACTTCCCTTCACATGAAGGGTAACTCTTACTTTAGTTTTTAAACACTAAGACCGAATTGGGGATTTTAGTCTGTTCACCCTAAAGATTCTCCAATTCTACACCCAACAAAGAATATTTTCCTATTTATTTGCACTTAATTCCATGAATGAATTTCTCCTCCTTGAAATCAAATGCGAGCCCCACTCTGTTGTAGGACTCATACTCCATTTCCCAGATCATATGTTTCACAATATATTTTAACAAATCAATTGGTCAGATTGAAAAGTAAATTAAATTCAGAGTTGAAAAATCATCACAATTTATTTTATATTTTGATATTGACACATCATATTATCTCTTAATTTCACAATATCTCATATTAGGGAGAAAGATAGAGGGAACTACTCAGACTACATGAGAAATACACAACAAAACACAAATTTCATATATAAAATAAATTTCATACAACACTAATAAAGAAACAAAACTTATCTGAAATTCTTTCTCAAAGAAAATCCCTTGTAGCCTTTCCTTAGAAATGTAAGAAGAAGATACCTCTCACTTTTCTCCTTCTACAACACTCTTACAAAACTTTTCACACTAAATATCACCACACAAACTATAAACTATAAAAGAAAAATCATAATATGGTTGTGGAATAAAGATGGATTATGAAGAATGGCAAAAATGGAGCATGGTGGAGCATTTTGGAGCGAAAAAATTGTCCATTTCATGATGTATTTTGGCCTTAAATAAAGCCCATGGTTGGCTTTGCAAGAGGTGCCTCCAAGAACTGTTCAAAAATCGTCCAAATACATCAAACCTTCTAGAAATAGGGGCTGAACCGCCTTTGGCACCATCGGCGCTAGTCTCGCATCATTGGAGCTGAGTAAACAATTCAGTTGTTCTATTGTTCTACACCATCGGCGCTGCCCTTGGCGCGGTTGGCGCTGAGTACTTCAAAAACATCATTTTGACTCCAAATTCCATCATTTTTGCTTCATTTTTGCTTCAAGTCCTAAAAATCAACAACCTGTAAGAAAACATCAAAATACCTTCCATTAAAGTGTAATATCATTAAATGAGTATAAAATATGGGTCTAAAAATACATATATTTTTGGTGTATCAAAATCCCCCAAACTTAAACGTTACTTGTCCTCGAGTAACTCCTCTACAACATAAAAATATTACTTATGGTAAAGAATTTAACTTATAAACTTCCATATTTAAGTTCTCTAACCATACTAGTATAACTTAAGAAAAATTCAAAACAACTCCAGTTAATATTAAAGGTGCTAGGATATTCAGTAATTAACTTTAAGATTTCTTATCCTCTCTTTCTTTCAAGAAAAATTACAATTTTTCACATTGAAATGACTTAGAAAATTCATATGAAAAAGAAATTGATAAAATTTTATTAATCATTATACTCAAATAAAAAGTTTAAAAAATATGTCCAAGTATTTTTCCTTAAGTTGATTCAATTGAAGCTAAATTTTAATTAGGCATCTCCTCAAGCTTCTCCCCACATCTTTTCTCTTTTTTCTTTACTTTTCAGGATCATTTTTAATCCCCTTTTTCTTTCCTTTCTTCTTCTCTTTATTTTTTTTGTATGTGAGGATTCATATATCTGGATAACCTTTAATAATTTTAAACTTCACTATCCTATTCTTAATGTTAAAAACTTTTTACATTTCTTCACATAACAAATTTATATTAACTTAAAAATTACATAAAGTTTAATTCTTTTTATTTTACATGAATCTTTTAAGATTTTGAGTACTTCAAAAATACAAATTCCTTTAATTAAAATAGAAAAAAATAGTCTTATTTTTTTCACCAAATATCTTAGTCTCTAGAATTAACATTTATTATTAATTTGTTTTACTTAAATTTACTTTATTCTTAGAAACATAAATATAGTTATCCAAAGTTAACCCATAATACCAAAGGTCATCTTAAATTTAAAATTTTGGAAAATATAGTTAAGTGAGGACAAATAAAATTAAGTTCTCTCTTTTCTTGCTTAAAATAATTTTTCCACCCCCCCAAACATAAATTTTGTTAAAAGATTTACATGAAGAACTTTAAAAATAAAAGGGTGAAAGAAAGCATTAAATACATAATGAAAACTCATACTTGTTGAAGGTTCTGAATTTTACAAATAAATTTTGAAATACTTGAGGTGCTAATTTGAAAAACTACAAGGCTTAAAACGTTAAATTTTACATAATATATATAAAATTTATTGAGAAAAAGTTAATTACAATACGTATAACAAAGTGTTGAATCTAACAACAGAACTAAACTAAATTCTAAAAATAAAAATAGTTTTACACATTACAACATAACAATAGAGTCTCAATAATATCACAAAACAAATAATACAATCAGAAAGTACAACACAAACAAACAAACAAACAAAAAGATCACCAATCATCATCTTCTTCATCATTAACATCTAACTTCTACTATTGATATGAAGTATAAACAGAGTGAATAGGAAACTAAATTGTATGATTACACCTCGGTATTTCACTGAAGCATCATCATAAGCAGCATCATTTTCAAACTTCTGGCGAATCAGATCATCTATATGAGCATTTCTGGCTTCCATGTTCTGCATCCTATGATCCATCCTAAAAGTATCTCCCCGCGGAATCATCATTTGGTCCAATAACTCATTATTACTGGGGTCTCTTAAAGTAGGCTCTTAAGAAGTAAGGGTCCTAGAAGTAGAAGGAATATCCCTGGCCTTACTTCCAGATCTCCAATCAACATTCTACTCATAAGTCTTAATGTTTGCAGGCCCAATTGGTCTCTGAGGCTCAATCCTCTACTCATCAGGCCTGAAATCGACTCCTGCATGCTCACAAAGTATATAAATGAGAGCAGGGTGTGCCAATCCACCATTCGTCTCTCCAAGAGCAATAGATCGAGTGTTCATATAAATTATAGAGCTTACATTTATATCCATCACTTGTTGAATATAGTAGTTCAAGATGACTCTATCCTTGGTCACTTCACTTTGAAGGTCTGTTGGAATCATCCTCCCAGAATAAAAATAAAGTCAGACCTTAGATACTACATTTAACATATAAATGGTAAATTGGACTTTAACTCCATTCTTTACTTTTCAAGCTTGTTTCTCACCAATCAGAAAAGAAATAACCTCATCTAAGACCTCATTTGTAGCTGGGAATGAATGATACTCACATTTATAAACATCTTCTAACTGATATAAAACTCATTTATTTTTCATGGAGTAAACTCCACGCTTTTTTCTTGAACAAAAAAAAATCATCAGAAGCCTCCACAAAGTTGGCTTAAAAATCCATAACTATCCTAGCTATCGCATAGGAAGTAAAAAAATAGAAGTTTTCCCAAATTTGAAGTTCCTTTACCTTTAAATTGCCTAAAAATTGGCCCAAAATAAAGCCTTAGGTGTGAAAACCGAAGGTTGAAGGTGACTTTAGGGGTAAAAATGGAGGTTTTGCAGTGAAAAATGTGAATTAAAGGGGTGGGTCAAAGGCGTCATCGGCGCCCATTCCAGCGCCGTCAGCGCTGAGGGCCTAAAATTCACTATTTTGATTTTTTCAAAATTTCATTTTCCTTTTAGTTTACTCCTTAGTTTTTTTAGTATTTTTAAACATAAATTTTTATCTAACAATAATTCATAAATAAACATTTCACAAACAATAATTTTCACAAATAACAACAAACTAACTTTTATATATGAAAATATAATTTTTACAAACACATTTCACAAATCACACATTCACACCTATTAAGAAAACTAATTATAAATTAGCATCGAAATCAAGCCGCAACACTAAAAGCTGACACAAAACTATACACATAATCAAAGTTCAGAATTCTAAGGAAAAAAAAGAAACCAAACCAAATCAAATCAAATCCACACAATTACATCAATTACATAAATATTCTTATGCAAGTAGAGAATCCAAAGTCTTCAGTCATTCTGCCTCATCTTTAGTGCTTTCACCTCATAAAATATCTCCCATTGATTGGTAATGAACTTATAGGTTTTAGAAGGATCGATACGAGAATGGATCTGTTGAATTTTTTTTATCCACCCATTTTCCTTAAAAATCCAAACTAATCCTACTTCAAAAGTTCCAATATGATCAAAATTTTCTATCATTCTTAAGATCTCCCACTGCATTCATAATACTCTGACGTTCCCTTTCAATTTTCTTTAATTTCTTCTCCAAAGCAAGAAAACTTCCTGCTGTTTGTGGTATTAATGGAGTTGAAGCGTGTAATAAATGATCCAAAATAGTATTTAGTGCTTCATTTCCATTACCAACATCCTGATCATAAAAAAGGATCATAGGCTCCAATTGTAGTAAAACTTTTTCCCAACTTTCATATGGCACTTGAGATTGACTGCAAATCTGAAAAATTATAAAAGGATGCCCAAGTCCATAAATTGGCCCATTCGTAATGATACCCACAACAAATTTAAATATGATTAATCCTATATCAATAGGTTTTTCCATTTGAATACAGTAGTTTATACTAGCACTTTGTTTAGTGACTCTACTAATCTTCATAGTAGGGAGTAATTTTGCACAAATAAACAAATTCCACTGCTTCAAAATTTGATTAAGTGATGAAGTAGGAAAACTAATATTTGGATCATCTCATACTTCCCACATATCATTTTCATCTGTCATAAAATTATAAACATCTCGTATCAAATCTCACGTAGGAATGAAATTTGTATAATGACAGATTGGAACATTTCTTATCATATACAATTCATTAATCCTTGTAGGAGTAAATGGTACATCCTTACCTTGTTTGAAGACAACTGCTTGGGTAATTCCATGTAGATTTTCATGGAACTCCTCCACTACGATCACAACAACCGCAGTAGTAGTGTAATACATAACTTCTCATCGCCTTTGAAAAATGATCTTGTCAATTGGAGCACTTGGATTGATCGATCCATGATTAACAAATCCTCTCTCCTTGATCAATATCTTCTTCTTAATAACTTTATTGTATAATCTCTGCACGTCAAAAATAATAAACTTTTTTTCTATTGAAAACTCCATACCTTGAGGTATTTCTGGAATTGGAAGCCATGGAATCCAAAAATAGGAAGTTTCTGGATGTCTTAGGAAGTTTTTAGGACTTTAAAAACCCTCCTGGAGGTTATTATGGAGCAAAATTCCGTCAAAGTCTGCCAAAAGTCGTCTGAGCCTTCAAACCACTCTCGGGGTCGTCGGCGCTACCGACGTTGAGGTCTGTTTTTTTGGGTGCCGTCAGCTCCAGTGGCCAAAATTTTGTGACTTTCATTTTTTGTTCAATTTAATGCAAACTTTTCTCTAATACCAATATTTCACTTAATTTATAATAAATGAAATTTTTTAGGATTATTATCTACGAATATATAAGACACTTATCAAATAAAATAGTAATACATAGACATATATGTAAAGGTTGTCTCCCACAAAGTGCTTGGTTTAACGTCTTCAGCCTGACAGACCATTTGTTTAGTTGGGTTGACTTAACATTAAAACTTCTTTAAATTGAGGTATGTGCCCTTAATAATAATGTTTTAGACGATGCGCATTAATTTTAAATACTTTTCTAGTGTTAGGATCCTTAATAACAGTTCCATAATGATAGACATTAATCACATTAATTGGTCTTAACCATCCGGATTTTAGTTTTCCTAGAAAACAATCTCAATCTTGTATTATATAATAAAACTTCTTGTCCAAGTTCAAATGGCTTCTGAATAATCTTCCGATCATGCCATATTTTCATTTTTTTTATATATTTTTGCATTATCATATGCTTCATTTTGTATTTCCTCAAGTTCATTAAGTTGCAATAATCTTTTTTCATCAGCATCATTTAGATTAAAATTAAATTCCTTAAAAACCTGAATTGCTTTTTGCTCTAATTCTACTAGTAAACGGCATGTTTTTCCAAATATCAGTTTGTATGGAGACATTCCTAAAGGAGTCTTGTAAGCAATTTTATATGCCCATAATGCAATATCTAGTCTAGCATACCAATCTAATTTATAAGGATTTACAAATTTTTATAAAATTCATTTAATTTCACGATTTGATATCTCTGCTAGACCGCTAGTCTGAGGATGATAAGAAGGAGAGAATCGATGCATAATATCATATTTTTTATTTAATTATTCGATTCTCTTATTCCTAAAATGAGATTCTCCATCAGTAATAATTACTCTCGACATTCCAAATCTTGTAAAAATTTTTTTAATTAAAAATTTAAAAACAATACAAGCATCACATCTAATTACATCAATACCTTCAATCCATTTACACATATAATCAACAGCAAGTAATATACATAAGTTTACAAATGAAGGCATAAATGGTCCCATAAAATCTAATCCTCACACATCAAAAACTTAAACTTCTAATGTGTAATTTAGAGGCATTTCATTTCTTCTAGAAATATTTCCTACTCATTGACATCTATCGCACATTTTAATATATTCATTAACATCCTTAAAAAGAGTAGGCCAATAAAATCCAGCTTGCAAAATCTCTTATACAGTTCTATTTGTTCCAAAATGTCCTCCAAATTTAGAATCATGACATCTTTTGAATTATCTGCTGAGTTTCTTCATAAGGCACACATCTTCTAATAATTAGATCTTTACATTGTTTATATAAATATAGGTCATCCCAAAAATAGTCTTTTGAATCATATATAAATTTCTTTAATTATGGATTTTTAATTTCGAGTGGTAAAATATCACTTACAATATAATTTACTATATCAACATACCACGGTACATCTATTTTATCAATATTATATAATATTTCATCAGGGAAATTTTCTAAAATTTCATTTGCAAAATTAGTTAATATTTCTATTTCTATCCTAGGCAAAGGATCAACTATTTGATTATCATTTTCCTTTCTATCAATCATGATAAAATTAAACTCTTGCAATAGAAGTACCCATGTCATTAATCTTGGTTTAACATCCTTCTTTTGTATTAGTATTTAATATAAGAATGATCTGTATACACTATACATTTAGTTCCAATTAAATAAAGTCTAAATTTATCAATGGCATAGCAATAGCTAATATTTCTATTTCAGTAGTAGTATAATTAATTTGAGGATCATGTAGAGTCTTACTAGCATAATATAAAACTTTAAAAATATTGTCGTGCCTTTGTCCTAATACATCCCCAATAGCATAATCACTAGCATCACACATTATTTCAAATAATTTTTCCTAGTCAGGTGGCACTATATAAGTGCGACGACTAGTTTTTTCTTTAATAATTCAAATTCTTTTATGCATTCCTCAATAAAATCAAATTTCTTATGTTTTTCTAAAAGTTGGGCTAAGAATGTAGTTATTTTAAAAAAAAAATTTATGTAGCACCTGTAAAACCAACATGTCCAAGATAACTTCTCACCCTTTAACATTAGGTGGTGGTAATATTTCTATAACTTGGATTTTGGCAGGATCTACCTCCATGTTTTTTTTAAAAATTTTATGCCCAAGCACAATACCTCCTGCAACCATAAATTAACATTTTCCCTAATTTAATACTAGGTTGACTTTTTCACATACTTCTAGAACTTTTTCTAAATTATTAAGACATAACTCAAACGAGGTCCCGAATATTGAAAAATCATCCATAAACACTTCCACTCCATGTTCCATAAAATTGCTAAAAATTGACATCATGCATCTTTTAAATGTTGCATGTGCATTGCATTGTCCAAAAGGCATTCTACAAAAAGCAAATGTTTCATATGGGTTTGTAAATGTTGTTTTCTCTTGATCCTTTGGAGCAATTGAAATTTGATGATAACTTGTATATCCATCTAAAAAGTAATAATATTTATTCCCAGCCAATATATCCAATATTTGGTCTAGAATGGGTAAAGGAAAGTGATCTTTTCTGGTGATCGTATTTAATTTTCTATATTCAATACAAATTCACCAATCAGTAACTTGTCTTATTGGTATTAATATATTTTTCTCATTTTCTTCAGCAGGCACTCCTTCTTTCTTAGGAACACTGTGAATTGAGCTTACCCAAGCACTTTCTAAAATATGATATATAATTCTAGCATCTAACCATTTTAAAACCTCTTCTTTAACAACTTTTTCCATTATTAGCTTTAATCTTCTTTGAGGATCAACTTTAGGTTCATATTATTCATCTAAAAAAATTTTGTGCAAACAAATTGAAGGACCAATTCCTTTAATATCTGCTATAGTCCATCCAAAAGCCTTTTTATAATTGTTTAACAATTCTATCAGTTTTTGTTCTTGAATTTTAGTTAACTCAGAAGATATAATAATAGGCAATGTAAATGACTCTTTTAAAAATACATGCATAAAATGGGCAGGTAATATCTTTAGTTCAACTTCAGGTGGTTTAATACTTGAAGGAATAGGATTCTTACTATCATTTTCCAACAAGTCTAACATTTCAAAATTTTCCTGAATATAATCTAAATCTTTTCCTTTTATTTCATCTTCATTCTGAAAAATTTATCCTTGCTTTAATTTATCTTCACACTAATTCTTAAACTATTCATTACTCAGATAATCTGCTACTTCCATCCTGAAACATTCATTATCTTTTTTTATTGCAGGATATTTGATAGCTTTTGCTATATTAATTTTTTCATCTTGATCATTAACTCTCATTATTAATTCTCCTCTCTACATATCTATTACAGCTCTTTCTGTTGCAAGACATGGTCTCCCTAAAATAATAAAAATCTCTTTATCTTCCTCTACATCCAATACTATAAAGTCTACAGGGAAATTAAATTTATCCACATTTACTAGTACATCCTCTATACCTCATTTTGGATTAGTTATTGATCGATCAGCTAACCAAAGAGTTACAGTAGTAGGGGAAATTTCTCCCAAATCTAAATGTTTAAAGATTGATAAGGGCATAAGAGTGTTACTCACTTCTAAATCACATAAAGTTTTTCCATAAAACTTTTACCAATTGCATAAAGTATAGTAAAACTACCAGGATATTTTAATTTTTCAGGATGTTTTTTCTGAATGATAGCACTACACTCTTTGCTGAGTACAATGGTCTCATGATCTATATACTTCATTTTCTTATTTAGTACATCCTTCATAAATTTCACATAACTTGGCATTTATTCCAAAGCTTCAACAAAAAGAATATTTATCATTAGATTTATAAGGATTTCAAAAAAATTTGGAAATTGTTTATCTTTATTTTTTTTTCTTCAGTCTTTGAGGAAACAGAGGTAATGGTTTTTCTAAAGGAGCCTACGTTTGTTAATTTTCATGTTGATCATTTTCCATTTCTTCTTTCTCTTTATCAACTTCAGTTTCTCTTTGAATCCTTGTTTCAGCTTCTTTTCCACTTCATAATTGAGTAGCTTTAATTTGCTCTTTATTTTGATCTTTTGGATTAACTTCGATAGAACTCAAAAGAATTCCAGAACGTTTGTTACTATGTGCAGTAGCAATATGTCCTAATTGATTTTAAATATTTTTAATAGCAGCCCCTTGATTTTGTATTTAATTTCCCATATTCAATATCACTTCTTGCATCGTCAACTTCTTTTCCTTAACTTGTAGATTAGGATTAGAGTTAAATCCTAGAGGATAATAATGTCAAAAATTAGAATTTCCTTGATTGTTCAGATTTTTGGATGGATTCACTAGATTTTTATAATTATTTCAACTAAAATAAGGGTAATTTTTTTTATACAGGGTTAAAATAGTTAGAAAAGGGATTATAATTTTGATTATTTGTAGTGTTTAAAGTTTCATAAGATGGTTGAGTATCAATAATCTATCATAGTGAATTTTGTTCTAATACTGGGGGTATTTGCAAATAGTTCACTCTTATTTGATCAATCTTTTTAGAAATAGCAGCAATTTGAGATTCCAAAATAGGCATTGCATCAGAATCATGAATACTAGCTACTCTTTTAGGATTTACTCTTTCAAAGGGCCATTGAAAATTATTAGTAGCCATTTTTTCAATTAAAGAATATGCTTCATCAAAAGGTTTTAACATTAATGATCCACCCCCAGCAGCATATATAATAGATCTTAGTGATCCTACTAATCCATTGTAAAAGGTTTAAGTTATTAACCAATCTGTAAAAGCATGGTGTGGACATTTTTTAAGAAGATCTTTAAATCTTTCCTAGGCTTCATATATTAATTTCCGTTCAAACTGATAAAAAAATGTAATATCATTTCTAAGCATAGTATTTTTCGATGGTGGAAAATATTTAGTGAAGAATTATTGTGATAGTTCTCCTCAAGTACTAATAGATCCAGATGCTAATGAATTTAACCAAGCCTTGGCTTTATCCATTAATAAAAAAGTAAAAATTCTAAGCCTAACAACATCATTAGATACTCCGTCATATTTAAATTTAGCACAAATCTCAATAAAAGTTGCAAGATGTAAGTTAGATCTTCAGTAGGTGATCCTCCAAACTGATTATTTTGTATCATTTGGATAATAACAGGTTTAAGCTCAATTGAATTAGTAGAAATATCAAGATTTTGAATAGTCAAGTAAAGTTCATCTATTGTCATATTCGCATAATCTTTTAAAGGTCTTTGTCGAATCTCATTTATTGGAGTTTCTAAGTTATTTTCCATTTCTTTTAAAACTTAATTTCTATTTATTGTTTTTAAATTTTTCTAATAGTATGTTCTAACTCTGAATCATAAAGTACTAAGCCTTCAAATCCAATATTTCGCTTAAAAAAATAAAGTAAGCAAAGTATTATTCTTTAAAAAAAAACTCTCTTAAATAAATTTCTTTTTGGATTTTTGATTTTTGGTATATGTATTATTTTTTTATTTTTTTTTATAGTATAAATATTTTCTCTAACTTTACTAATTTATCAAAACTATTTAATTTACCTAAATTTTACCGTTACCTTCCCCACACAATGATGCAAAAAACTTGATCACAATTTTTTTATATGTAAGGATTTATGAAGTTGACACCACTAGAGCGCCAAAAACTGGATCCTTGAACAAAAAGTAAGTTGTGTAAAATATATATAATTATAGGCAATTAATAATGGGATTCTATGCAAGTATATGTATCTTTTTTAATTAATAAAACACTTTCTATTTAAGCGCTAATTATAAATTCCACGAGCAAGGTGTAAATAGTAATGATAAGTTTTACTAGTAAATTTATAGAATATTAAACAAAATCACTATCACTAATTTTGAATGTTGAGATATTATCAAAACTAAACTACTCAACTATTAACAAAATAGAAATGCAAAGTTTAAAAAGTAAATACTAATCTACTAACTATATTTATGTAATGAAGATTTCTAATCTGAAAAAGCATCCTTCCCACTATAATGTGGTTCTGGTGAAATGGGATGAGACAAATGTTTATAATATGTATTGTACCAAATAGGAGAAATTATAATTCTCTACCCCAATACACTGCATAGAAAATCATTGGCTAATCCTAAGTTTAGTTCCCAAATCCGTTGCTAGGCTAGGAGGATACCGGCTCCCACACCAGAGCTCCCACTTCCTTTCACCTGAAGGCTAACCCTCGCTTTAGTTTTTAAACACTAAAACTGAATTGGACATTTTATTCTATCACCCTAAAGATTCTCCAATTCCACATCCAACAAAGAATATTTCTCTATTTATTTGCACTTAATTCCATGGACGAATTTTTCCTCCACGAAATCAAATGTGATCCTCACTATGTTGTAGAACTCCTACTCCTTTTCCTGGTTCATATATTTCACAATATATTTTAATAATTCAATTGGCCAGATCAAAATTTAAATTAAGTTTAGAGTTGAAAAATCATTAGAATTAATTTTATATAATATTGGCACATCATATAATTTCTTCATTTCACCATATCTCAGAGTAAGGAGAACGATAGAGGGAACTACTAAGACTTCATGAGAAAGACACAACAAGACACAAATTTTAAATATAAAAGAAAGTTCATACAACACTAATAAATAAACAAAACATATCTGAAACTTTTTCTCAAAGCAAATCCCTTGTAGCCTTTACTTATAAATGTAGGAAGAAGATATCTCTCAATTTTCTCCTTCTTCAACACTCTTATAGAAAGTTTCACACTAAATCTCACCACACAAACTCTAAACTATAAAAGAAAAATCACTAATGGACTCCAATATGATGGTGCAATGAAGATATATTATGAAGAATGGAAAAAATGGAGCTAGGTGGAATGTTTTGGAGCGAAAAGGAGTCCATTTCTTGATAAATTTTGGCCCCAAATAAAGCCCAAGTTTGATTCTCCAAGAGGTGCCTCCAAAAAGTTTTTAAATATCATCCAAATAAATCAAAACTCTTAGAAATTGGGGTTGAAACGCCTTTGGCGCAGTCAGCACTAGTCTGGCGTCGTCGGTGCTGCGTAAAAATTTCAGTTGCTTTGTTGTTTTGCGTCGTCGGTGACTCCGACTTTACATATGCTTAAAAATATAAGTAATTAATACAAGTGCTAAAAGATTTAATTCCTCAGCAACTAGACCAAAATGTAATAACATTTATAGATTCGATAAAGAATTATGAATATAATTCAGCAACTGCACCAAAAACTTAATAGCAGTTATAGAGTCGATAAAGATGTATGTATAAAAATATTCAATAATTGTAAAGTCACACTTATCAACGCAAGTATACATATCGCTCAAGTAATATAGGGCACTAATGGAGTCCTAGATATCGATCCCACATAGAGGAATATTAGAACTACGAACTAAGTCCTTAGAAAATAAATACTTTAATCACAACAATAAAATTCAATTTTCTTCTCTCTCACTAATAGGCAATTGAAATAAATTATGTAATTTTAATAACTCTTAAATAACTAATTTTACTAATGAGAGTGCGGCAATTTAATAAATATGTAATTTTAAACTCTTAAATAACTAATTTTACTAATATGTCACTAATAGACAATTGAAATAAATATGTAATTTTAATAACTCTTAAATAACTAATTACACTAATGAGGGTAGGCAATTGAAATAAATATATAATTTTAATAACTATTAAATAACTAATTATGCTAATGAAGGTTTTATAGGCAATTGAAATAAGTAAATAATTTGAATAACTAATAAATAACTAATGATAGAAAGTTAGGGTTAATAATAGACAATTGAAATAAATATGTAATTTTCTTAATAACTCATAAATAACTAATTATGCTAATGAGGGTTTAATTGAAATAAATATGTAATTTTAATAATTATTAAATAATTAATTATACTAATGAAGGTTCGACGTGATATTCAATATCTAAAGAAAGCATCATTCTCCTTGTCAAGAAATTATAGTGAATGGATAAAATGAATTAGTTCAATGTCCTTCTCCTTGTCAAGAAATTATAATGGATAAAGTGAATTAGTTCAAATTGTATTGTGCCAAATAGGAGCATACCTATTCTTTACTCTTTGGTCCAGGCATGAAGAACATTGACTAATCCTAAGCTTATTTACTGAATCTGTGGCTAAGCTGAGAGGATACCGACTCTCACTTTGGAGCTCCCACGTTCCCCTCGCTCGAGGGCTAACATCTACACTTCAACACCCAAAGGATAGGACCAAATTGGGGATTTTAGTCTACCACTCTAAAATCTCCAATTCTACGCCCGATAATTTTAGTTCTTTATTTATTTGCACCTAACTTCCAAGGGCTTTGACCTCCCTGAATCTTGGATGTAATCTTCACGATTATTGCACCCAACTTCCAAGGGCTTTGACCTCCCTGAATCTTGGATGTAATCTTCACTTTATTTGTGAAACTCAACATATATTAACAAATCAACTGGCCAGATTAAAAGTAAATTAGGATTGAAGTGAAAGATCATCACAATTTCTTTAACATTTTCGTGGCTCAACCAATTCAAATCACCCATTCACAATTCTCAAGACAAGGAGAAAGACAGAATAAACTACTCAGATCCCATGGGGAAAACACAACAAAACTCAAAATTCATATATAAAATCAAAGTCATACAAACTACAATAATAAATAAACTTATCTCTAATTTCTCCCCAAGAAAACTCCTCAAAATTCCTCTGAATCTCTTCCTTTCTTTACAGCACATAGAATTCCTCTTCGAAGCAGCCAGGAGGAAGAAATCTCTCACTTTCTCTCCACTCTTACAATATCTCAAAGAATTCCTCAAAATTTTGACACTCTCGTAAATTTTCTATACACTAATGGAACCTCTCTAACCTCTAGGAGCTCTTTAATTTTTGGCCAAAATCTTCTTTTAAAGTTGTGGATGAGCTTTCTCAAGAGTTGCCTAAGCATCCCTTCAAAATTTATCCTCATCCAAAGCCTAGTTGGACATAACCATCGAGCTCGCCATCGATGGTCTCGAGGGTGCCGTCAGTGGACCTTCTTAATGAATTAATTTAAGAGTCTAGGGAAAATCTCACCGTCGGCGCAGTTGGGCTTACCGTCGGTGCCCTATTTCAATTCTTCACATTTTGGTCCTTTTCGCTCCAAATTTGCTCCTTTTTGCATCTTTTTGATCCAATCTAAAACAAAACATCAAAAATACTTTTTTTTTAAATACAATATCATCAAAAATAGTATAAAGTAGGTATGAAAATCTCAACATT
Source organism: Phalaenopsis hybrid cultivar (assembly GCA_002079205.1). Classification (NCBI taxonomy): domain Eukaryota; kingdom Viridiplantae; phylum Streptophyta; class Magnoliopsida; order Asparagales; family Orchidaceae; genus Phalaenopsis; species Phalaenopsis hybrid cultivar. Next base: position 5,948 of record JXCR01086209.1, on the reverse strand, counting down.
TTTTTTTTGGTCAAAATCCCCCAAACTTAATTAATACTTATCCTCCAGTATTTTTAATACTATATATAAAAGTTATGATCTATTGTAGTAAAATTTTAATTAAGAAATACTATAAGTTTGATTTAAATAAATATCATAGTGAGATTTTTAGAATTCAAGTAATTAAATTAACTCTGTAGCCACAAGATTATCTAGTCATCAAGTTTAAGAGTTATAGTCTTCTATACATTTCAAGAATGACAATATATTGCAATTTTAAGTCACTTAGAATATTCAAATGATAGGAACTTCATGAGAACACTACTAGTAAATGATCTATTCCATAAATATAAGTTCAGGAATGTATTTAGGTTTTTCGTTTATGTAGATCCAGTGAAGCCAATTTTTGATTAGGCATATCCTCAAGCTTCTCCTCACCTTCATATTTTTTCTTTCTTTTCTCTTTTTCATTTGGATTATTTTCAATCCTATATATATTTTTTTTTTCTTGTCAGGGATTGTTGTCAATCATTTCTTTTTTCCTTTTTTAAGTGAGGACTACTATATCTAGATAGCCTTTAATGATTTTGAACATCACCTTTATTTCCCTAAATTTAAACTTAAAGCATTCCCTTATCTTATAAATATTTCATAGCTTTAACATCATTGAGTCCCAATCTTTTCTTCTAAAATGAATTTCCAAATTTTTAATACTTCAAAATATAGTTTCCTTTACTTTAAATAGTTTACTATAACCTTATTCTATTATACTAAATATCTTAAGTTACAAAATTAATTTTCATTACAAAAATATTTCTTTAAATTTACCATAATATTTAAATAGCTACTATACTAAATATCTTAAGTTACAAAATTAATTTTCATTACAAAAATATTTCTGTAAATCTACCATAATATTTAAATAGCTACAAAATATAATTACCTGAACTAAATTCACTACATAAAATCATACAAGCAATTTTTGAAAATAATTAAATAGAGAACATCTAATAGTTAATATTTTTCTTCCCTCCCCCAAACTTAGATTTTTAAATATGAAATAATATAGGTGGAAAGAAAAAATCTAAATATAAATCATACCTCAGTATTTTAGGCATTTTCATCATTCTGAAATTTTTGTAAGCCTTCTCAAAATTTCTAATTCACCAGGTCTATAACATTAGGAGTTTTCCACACATATAAATCATTAGAGAAATTTTTGGGTAATGAAATTTTGAAATAAGTATAAAACTAAAACATTAAACAAGCACAATACTTCCTAACATAACCACAATACTAAATAGAACAATTACAATTAAAATACAAAAGAAAATCACATTACTTTACAAAATACTACTCAACATCTATTATACTACACATGCAAATTTAACTCCCACACTAACTTTATAACAAAAACTAAAAATCATCCAAGTACAACATAATACTAATAATAATGAAAGTCCAAATGCACATAGACATCCATTTCTATTACAAAAGATCACATAAATAAAACTACAAGTACTAGTACATCAATTACATTCAAATATCAAAATCTTAAACTATATCTTCATCTCCTTGATCAGCAGGTAAATCAGGCTGATACTGAGTTTATCGGGGGCACTTAGAAAAAGTAACATCAGGCTCACCTTTGTAGTGTCGGGCCTGAGCTTCGTAATAAGCTACCTAAAAATTTGAATGCCTCTGAAGGTACTAACTATCATAATCATGTTGACATTCTAGACCTCCAATCCTTTCATTTATTAACTCTATGCTCTTCCGTTGCAATGTCAACTCATTCATCAAATCAGTCAAGTAGGGGAACTAGAAGGTGGAACGCCATAACTTGTAGAAGGGGCATCTCTACTAGTAGAAGGCTCTTGACTCCTACTTCCAGTTCTCCATTTCTCGTTTATAAGTTTTTAAATTGGCCTTACTAATGGGTTTCATAGGGTAAACCCATTCTTCATCTCTAGCTTCCACTCCAGAAAGTTAGCAAAGTGCATAAATAAGGCCAAGAGGTTCTACACCTCCACTTGTCTCACTCCTTGTCGTAGTCAATATATTCTTAAAAATAATTCTGCCCACATTTATAGTTCTATTATTTAGAATACAGAAATTCAGAATAGCTCTATCTTTAGTAACCTCATTATGGTGATAAGTCGGTAACAGAGTACAGGAAATAAAATAGTGTCACATCTTTGAGGTGGCATTCAACATGAAAGAAAAAAAAATTACACGTTCTCGTTGTTTAATCTTCCACATTCCTTTCCCATCAGATAGAAAGTTGATCAAATCATTCAGGGGGCCTTCCATCGTACTAAAGGATTCATAATGGCAACTATAAGAGTTTGGGACTTCGTAAAAGGTGTTGATGCGGGCGGCATTAATATGAACAGAAAATCCCTGCACTTGAACAATTTCATCTTCAGAATAGATTACGTTGGCATAGAATTCTCCATATTTGCATCAGCTTTATTGGTGGTGTAACAAAAGTTTTCCCACCTCCGCTCGGCAATAACTTGTTTAATTTCTCCACCCAGACTCTCAAAAACTCGATCTTATATACATTTCTTTCCTATAAATGCTGGAGTAAAATTTGATTGAGCCTTGGCATTGACGAAGAAAGATTCGTCGAACTCAATTCATCTCTTTTGACGTGGACCCATTTCAATCTAATCAAATTATAGAAAAATTCCAAAGTATACTTTAAATATGCAAATAATGGCTTCCAAGAGTGATTCTAAGAGTTCAACACTAAGTTCCATGAATTTCTTCCCAATATTTTCTTCACATTCTCAAATTCCTTGGATCTCCTCAATGTGAAAGAAATCCATGGTGAAAATCAAATATTTTTAACTTGGAGTGAAGCTCTTACCTAGATATGATCAAATCCGGTTTCAAAAAGCCTTGAAATCGCCTCCCAATCCAAGATCTCTCAAGCCCTAGGTCGACCATTGCATTTTTAGGAGGAAGGGGATGATGAATAGTGGCAGTTGACTGATCGAAATCACGGTTAAAGGTGTTCTTTTACGAGCTCGACATCGGCGTGGTCGATGGCATCATCAACGTGCTCTATTGAATTTTGAACATAACTCTCAGGAAAAATCCACCCTTGGCGGCGTCGAGGGCACCATCGGCGGGCTCTATTGATTCTAGTTCAATTCCTGGATTTTTGCATTTTTGATCAATTTCAAGCCTTAACAACATCCTTTCAATCATTATGGACATAATTTTAACTGACATGTACTTTCACAAATAAACTTTCACAACACAAAACATCACAATTATATATAAATTCCAAGGGGTACAATATAAGTTACATAACACACCTAAGTTTAGTATTTTCTCAACCTCAACACATTAATTCATCATTACAATCCAAGCCACAACACTCAAAACGCTGAAAACAAAACATCCTATGCTTAGTCTCAACTTTACGGAGATATAAAAGCATAATTCTAAGGCAAAGAAAATATAAAGTTCAAATCAAATTACATAGATAGATAGACAGGTAGTAATATAAATATACTATTCATCAGATTCAATACTAGATTCTCCTCTGAGATCACTCATTGATTGCACATGAACGAAGAGGTTGTAGAAGGGTAGGTAAGGAAATTCTTCAGTGGAATCCTCTTCTATCAATTTCATCCTCCTCATTAGTAGTATCAAACTATTTTCTAAATGTCCAAAGTGATCAAAATGTTCTTTCATCCTCTAGTCTAGATGATCAAAGAAATCAGAGATATTACTAATTGCATTCATGACATTCTGTACCTCCTTCTCCAATTTCTTGATTCTGCACAGGATCACCAGAGTCTTATCAGGAACTAAGGGTTGAACTGGCAGTGAATTCTGAGATGATTGATCTACTACAATTGTCATGTCATTTTCATCTTGAAAAGCTGGGAATCTCTCAGTTGGGTCTAAAGGCTTCCAAGGTAAAAGTACCTTTTCCCAACTTTTGCAGAACACATGGAACTAAATCAAAGTGAGAAAATTGTGGAAGGGTGTCCAAGCCCATAAGTTGATCCATGAATGATCAAGCCCAAAACCGACTTCACAATTATTGATCCAATATCCCCTTTGGATGCAGTAATTCAAAATAAAACTTTCGTTAGACATTTTAACAATCTTCATTATCGGTAACAGTTTCGCAGAAATGAAAAAGTGCCAGTGTTTTGAAATGAGATTTAGGAGTGTCGCAGAAAAACTAACATACCCATTCTCTCTCATTTCCAAGTCGTCAGTTTCATTCGTTAAGTATTGGTAATTTTATTCATCTGATTACTTGTCGAGACGAAGTTGGAATAGTGGCTGACAGGAATGTTCTCGATCATGTATAATTCATTGATCCATGCAGAACTGAAAGTGATTCATCTACCTCGCACATAAACGACTCCCTGGTTGATTCCGCGCAAATTTGCATAAATTCCTTTACCATAGGAACAACCACAGCGGTGGTAGTATAGTACAACACTTCCCATCTTTGCCACACTATCATCTCTTCAATTGCCGTTGAGGGATTATTCAATCCATGATTTACGAATCCTCATTCCTTGATCAATCTTTTCTTGATCAATACCTTGTTGAAGATTCGCTGTGTTTCATACTAATAAACTTTCACCGATGAAAAACTCACATTTTGGGATATTAGGATAATTGGATGCCATAGGATTGAATTTGGTGGAGTTTCACTTTGTTTTTGGGGGAAATATGAACTTAGGAATCGAATTTGAGAGTTTAAAAGGGTAACTGCCGCACAAAAACTGCCAAAAATTGCCATTCAAACTCCATAAACTTCCATCTCACCAGTCTTGCCATCGGCGGCGTCGAGAGCGCTGTCGGTGGCTTTGAGGGCACTGTCGGCTAGCTTCTATATTTATTTTTCTTGGACTGTCAGGAAAAACCTGCCGTTGGCAGCGTCGAGGGCGCCGTCGACACCCAATGCAAAAATTGCACAGTTTCGCTCTGGTCCAAATGCGTTCCAACTTTTCTCTATGGATCCAGATTTTATGATATTTTAAGGGTAAATAAAAGTAGTAGAGCTTAATACCACCATAAACTAATGATAATTTCAAATAAAAACTACTATATCTGTAATAAAATTAAAGATACATATGGGTTGCCTCCCATAATAAGCTTGGTTTAGTGTCGTCAGCCCGACCTTTTCTGTGTCCATTTACTTTAAATCTATTTCCATTTTTCTGATCTTCAATCTCAACAGCTCCGTAAGTTTAAACTTGAGTCACAGTAAAGGGTCCTAACTAACGAGACTTCAATTTCCCAGGGAATAACTTCAGCCTAGTGTTGTAAAGCAAAACTTCTTGTCCAGGTTTAAAGTTCTTCTACTTAATCTTCTGATCATGCCATAACTTAAGTATTTCCTTCTAAATTTTGTTGTTATCATAAGATTCATTTATTAATTCTTCCAATTCATTTAATTGTAACAATCTCTTCTTACCAGCATCTTTCAAATTATAATTGAATTATTTAAGCACCCAATATATTTTTTGCTCCAATTCTAATGGTAAGTGACAAGTCATTCCAAAAATCAGTCTGTAAGGAGTCATTCCTAAAGGAGTTTTATAAGCAGTCTTGTAAGCCCATAATGTAGTATCCATTCTAGTGGACCAATCTACTCTACTAGGGTTTACAGTCTTTTCAAGTATTTATTTAACCTCTCTATTAGAAACTTCAGCTAGCCCACTAGTTTAAGAGGCAGTAGAGATTCTATGAATAATATTAAACTTTTCTACCAATCTGTGAATATATTTATTCCTAAAATGGGATCCTCCGTCAGTGATAATCATTATAGGAATTTTGTATCTAGTGAAAATATTTTTCATTAAAAATCATGAAACACTTTTAGCATCACAACGAGGTAAATCTTGTGCTTCAATCCATTTTGAAACGTAGTCTACTGCAATTAATATATATAAGTTCCCAAATGAAGGAATAAATGGTCC
>JXCR01086197.1:258-13706 GCA_002079205.1 Phalaenopsis hybrid cultivar | reverse complement strand
TAGTCATCAAGTTTAAGAGTTCTAGTTTTTTATTCATTTCAAGAATGACTGTATGTTGTAATATCAAGTTACTTAGATTATTCAAATGTTAGGAACTTCATGAGAATACTACTAGTAAAAGATGCTAATCCATAAAAATAAGTTCAGAAATGTGTTTAGGTTTTCCCTTTTGGTAGGTCCAAGTGAAGCCAATTTTTTATTAGGCTTTTCCTCATACTTCCCCTCATTTATATATATATTTTTTTCCTTTTTTTTTCATTTGGATTGTTTTCAATCCTATAATTTTTTTCTTTTCTTTTCAGGAATTGTTGTCATTCCTTTCTTTTTCTTTTTCAAGTGAGGATTACTATATCTGGATAGACTTTAATGATTTTGAACATCACATTTCTTTACCTAAATTTGAAACTCAAAGCATTCCTTTACCGTATATGTATTTCATAGCTTTTACATCATTGAGCCCCAATCTTTTATTCTCAAATGAATTTCTAAGATTCTTAATATTTCAAAATATAGTTTTTTTACTTTAAATAGTTAATTATTTTCTTATTCTCTTATAATAAATATCTTAATCTACAAAATTAATTTTCCTTACAAAAACATTCCTTTAAATCTAGCATAATATTTAAATATCTACAAAATATAGTTATCTGAATTAAATTCACTAGAAAAAATTGTATTAATAATTTTTAAAAATATTAAAATTGAGAGCATCTAATAGTTAATCTTTTTCTTCCCTCTCCCAAACTTAAATTTTTCAATATGGAATGATAGAGGTGGAAAGAAAATTCTAAATATAAATCATACCTCAGTACTTTAGGCATTTTCATCATTCTGAAATTTTTGCAGTTCTTTCTCAAAATTTTAACTTCAACTGGTTTGTAATATTATGAGCTTTCTATACATATAAATCATTAGAGAATTTACTAAATTTTGAAATAAGACAAAACTAAACATTATACAAACACAATATTTCGCTAACACATCCACAATACTAAACAAAAACAATTACAAATATAATAAATGCAAATAAAAATCACATCACATTACAATTTTACACAGTACTAATCAACATCTATTATAACTACACATGCAAATTCAACTACCACACTAAACATTTATAACAATAATTAAAAATTATCCAATTGTAACATAAAAATGAAAATGAAAGTACAAACACACAAACAACTAACTCTATTACCAAATTACAAAAATAAAAGTACATTAATTACTATCATATATCAAAGTCTCATACTATATCCTCGTCTCCCTAGTTAGCAGGTGGATTGGGCTGATACTGAGTATAATGGGTGCATTCAGGAAAAGTAACATCAGGCTCACCTCTGTAGTGTCAGGCTTGAGCTTCGTAGTAAGCTATCTCAAAGTCAGAATGCCTCTGTAGGTACTCACTATCATAATCATGTCTACATTCTAATCCCCAATTCTTTCATTTATTTGTTATATACTCTTTTGCTGCAAGGTTAACTCATTCATTAAATCATTCAGGGTAGGGGAGCTAGATGAAGGAAGGTCATAACTAACAGAGGGGATATCTCTACTAGTAGAAGGTTCTTGACTCATACTCCCATATCTCAATTTTTCATGGTATTCATATGTCTTCAAATTAGCTTTACTAATGGGTTTCAAAACGTAAACCCACTCTTCATCATCTCCAGCTTCAACTCCAGAAAGTTGGCAAAGTGCATAAATGAGGCCAAGATGTCCCAAACCTTCACTTGATTCACTCTTTGTCGTAGTCAATATATTCCTATAAATAATTCTCCCCACATTTATAGTTTGATTATTATGAATACAAAAATTCAGAATAGCTATATCTCTTGTTACCTCATTATGGGATAGGTAGGTAACAAAGTAGAGGAAATTTAATAGTGCCACGCTTTAGATGTGACATTCAACATGGAAGAAGAAAAAATTACCCTTTCTCGTTGCTTTATCTTCCATGTCCCTTTCCCATTAGTGAGAAAGTTGATCACATCGTTCAGTGGGCCTTCCATTATACTGAAGGTTTCATATTTGCAGCTATAGGAGTCTGAGACTTCATAAAATGATTTAATGCGGGCGGCACTAAGCTCAAAAAAAAACCCCTTACTCGAACGGTTCCGTCTTCAGAATAGAGCGCATTGGCATAAAATTCTTTTACAATATTGACAGCAGCCTTATTGGTGGTATAAAAAAAGTTTTCCCACCTCCGTTTGGTAATAACTCGTTCTACTTCTACTCCCGGACTCTCAAAAACATGATCTTGTATACATTTCTTCCCTCTAAATACTGAAGTAAATCTCGACTGAGCCTTCACATTGACGAAGCGAGACTCGTCAAACTCAAGTCGCCTCTTTTGTCGCGGAGAAATGTCAATCTAATCAAAATTATAAAAAATTCCAAAATACACTTCAAATACTCAAATAATGGCTTCAAAGAGTGACTATAAGAGTTCAAATCTAAATTTCATGAATTTCTTCTAAATATTTTCTTCACATTCTTAATTTTTTTTGATCTCCTCAATGTGGAAGAATTTCAAGGTGAAAATCAAATATTTTTAGGTTGGAGTGAAGCTCTTACCGAGAGATGATAAAATTTGGTGTCTAAATGCTTTGAAATTGCACTGAATCCAAGATCTTCAAGCCCTAGATCAAATTTTTCATTTTTTAAGAGGAAGGGGATGATGAATAGTGGCAGTTGACTGGTCAAAATTGCGGTTAAAAGTGTTTTTTCAGGATCTCGCCGTCGGCGGGGTCTTCAGCGCTGTCAGCGAGATCAATTGAATTAAATAACCTAAGTTTTGGGAAAAATCAGCTGTCGGCGGCGTCAATGGCGGCGTCGGTGAGATTTTCAAAATTGGTTCAATTTCTAGAATTTTGCGATTTTGATCAATTTCAAGCCTCAATGACATCCATTCAATGATTTTAGTCATAACTTTTATATGATTAAATGATGTACTAACCCAAATAAACTTTCACAACACAAAACCTTATAATTATATATAAATTCCAAGAGTTACAGTACACGTTACACGACACATAAGTTTGGTATTTTCTCAACCTCAATACATCAATTCAGCGTCGCAATCCAAGCCACAACACTCTAAATGCTAAAAACAAACACCCTATGCTCAATCTCAACAATATTGAGATCTAAAAGCAAATTTAGATAGTGACCTAAGCACATAAGTTCAAATCAAATCACACACTTAACATACAGGTGGCAAAGTAAATCTATGACTCTTCCGATTCTGTGCTTGTTTCTTCTCTGATATCAGTCATTGATTGAACATGAACGAAGAGGTTATAAAAGGGTCAGTATGGGAATTCTTCAGTAGAGACCTCTTCTATCAATCCTATCTTCCTCATCAATCGTATCAAACATCCTTCGATATGTTTAGAGTGATCAAAATGCTCTTTCATTCATAACATTTTGCACCTCTTTCTCTAGTTTCTTGATTCTACGCAGGATCACTAGTGTCTTGTCCGAAACTAAAGGCTGAATAGGAAGTGAATTCTGAGATGATTGATCTACAATAATAGTCATATCATTCTAATCTTCATTGGCTGGGAACTTCTCGGTTGGGTCCAAAAGCTTCCAAGGTAGAAGTATTTTTTCCTAATTCTCATAAGAAACTTGAAACTGACTACAAAGTAAGAAAATTGCTAAAGTATTTCCAAGCCCATAAGTTGATCCATGAACGATCAGGCCCAAAACATACTTCACAATTATCGATCCAGTATCGATCGACAGTCCCATTTGGATGCAGTAATTCATAATAGCACTTTCCTTAGTAACTTTATCGATCCTCATCGTTGGTAATAATTTTGCAGAAATGAAGAAGTGTCAGTGTTTAGAAACGGTGTTTAGAAGTGTCACAGAAAAATTAACATACTCGTTTTCTCTCATTTCCTAGTCTTCAGTCTCATCCGTCAAATATTGGTAAATCTCATTCATTAGGTTTCTATAAATAATATTAAACTTTTATGCCAATCTCTGAATGTATTTATTCTTAAAATGGGATCCTCCGTCAGTGATAATCACTATCGGCATTCTGTATCTAGTGAAAATATTTTTCATTAAAAATCTTGAAACACTTTTAGTGTCACGAGGTAAAGCTTGTGCTTCAATCCATTTTGAAATGTAGTCTACCGTAATTAATATGTATAAGTTCCCAGATGAAGGAATAAATGGTCCCATGAAATATAATCCCCAAACATCAAAGATATCAAGTTCTAACATGAAATTCAGAGACATTTCATTTCTTCTAGATATATTGCTCACTCGTTGGCATCGATCATAAGTTTTTAAGTATCTGTAAACCTCTCTAAAGACAGTAGGTCAATAGAATCCAGCTTGTAAAATTTTACAAGTAGTTTTATCAATCCCAAAATGTCCTCCAAATTCATAATCATGACATTTCTGAATGATTAGTTCAGTTTCTTTATAAGGTACACATCTTCTCATAATAAGATCCTTACATTGTTTATATAAATTAGGTTCATCCAAAAAATATGCTTTCGCATCATGAATGATATTTCTTTGTTGTTGCAATGTCAGCGTAGGTGGAAAAATATCACTTACAATATAATTAACAATATCAACATACCATGGTATTTTCGACTCATTAATATAATAAAGTTGTTCAACAGGGAAACTGTACGTAATTTCATTGTCGGTGTTAGATAATTCATGATATTCTAATCTTGAAAAATGATCAGCAATTTGATTATCAGTTCCATTTCTATCAATAACCACAAAATCAAATTCTTGCATCAAAAGTATCATTCTAATTAATCTTGGGTTGACATCCTTCTTTTGCATCAGATATTTAATAGCAGAGTGATTAGTGTGCACAACACATTTAGTCCCAATTAAATAAGATCTAAATTTGTCAAAAACATACACAATAGCCAGTAATTTTTTTTTCAGTAGCAATATAGTTAATTTAAATATCATTAAGAGTTTTAATAGCGTAGTATATAACTTTAAAAATCTTTTCATACCTTTGTCCAAGAACAGCTCCAATAGCATAATCACTAGCATCACACATCAGTTCAAATGATTTCTCTCAGTTAAGTGAAACTATAATAGGGGTTGTGATTAGTTTTTTCTTTAATAACTCAAAGGCATTTAAACAGTTTTCAGTAAATTCAAATTTCTTGTCCTTTTCTAAAAGTGGGCATAGAGGTTTAGTAATTTTTTAAAAATCTTTATTATAACTCCTGTAAAAAGCAACATGTCCAAGAAAACTTCTAAACCCTCTTACATTAATACGAGGTGTTAATTCATGTCCAAGAAAATTCCTAACCTTTCTTACATTAGTAGGAGGTGTTAATTTAGATATAACTTAGATTTTTGCAGGGTCTGCTTCCATACCATCTTCTGAAATTTTATGCCCTAACACAATTCCTCCTGCAACCTTTTGCAGGGTCTGCTTCCATACTATTTTCCAAAATTTTATGCCCTAACACAATTCCTCCTGGAACAAAAAATTGACATTTCACCCAATTTAGAAATAAATTAGTTCTTTCCCATAACTCCAAAACTTTTTCAAGATAATTTAAGCATTCGTCAAATGATGTTCCAAATACAGAGAAATCATCCATAAACACTTCTAATCCATCATCAATTAACTTAGTAAATACAGACATCATACATCTCTAGAATGTTATAGGTGCATTACATAATCCAAAAGGAATTCTTCAAAAAGCAAAAGTTCGAAAAGGACTAGTAAATGTTGTCTTTTCTTAATCCTCAGGAGCAATAGGATTTTGATGGTAGCCGGTATATCTATCTAAAAAATTAAAAATATTTGTGCCCAATAAGTCTATCCACTATTTGATCTAAAAATGGTAAAGGGAAGTGATCTTTCCTAGTGGTGGTGTTTAATTTTCTATAATCATTGCAAATACATCACCCGGTAACTTATCTGATAGGTATTAATTCATTATTCGCTTTTACTTCAACAGTCACTCCTCCTTTCTTAGGAACACAATGAATTGGACCTACCCACGCACTATCTGAAATAGGATATATAATTCCAGTGTCTAACCATTTCAAAATTTCCTATTTTACTACTTCTTTCATTATCAGATTCAATCTTCTTTGTCGATCAACTCTTANACTGTCTGAAATAGGATATATAATTCCAGTGTCCAACCATTTCAAAATTTCCTTCTTGACCACTTCTTTCATTATTGGGTTTAATCTCGTTTTTAGTTTATATTGTTCATCCAATAAAATTATGAATCTCTTTTGTGGATCAACTCTTGGTTTATATTGTTCATCTAATATAATTATGTACATACATATCGAAGGACTGATTCCCTTAATATCAGCTAAGGTCCAACCAAAAGCTTTTTTATATCTTTTTAATGTATCTAACGAAGGACTGATTCCTTTAATATCTGCTAAGGTCCAACCAAAAGCTCTCTTATATCTTTTTAATGAAGGACTGATTCCTTAATATCAGCTAAGGTCCAACCAAAAGCTTTCTTATATCTTTTCAATGTATCTAACAGCATTTGAATATCAGCTAAGGTTCAACCAAAAGCTTTCTTATATCTTTTCAATGTATCTAACAGTCTTTGCTCTTGCAATTACTAAGGTCCAACCAAAAGCTTTCTTATATCTTTTTAATGTATCTAACAGTCTTTGCTCTTGCTGATAAGGTCCAACCAAAAGCTTTCTTATATCTTTTTAATGTGTCTAACAGTCTTTGCTCTTACAGTTCTAAAAGCTTTCTTATATCTTTTTAATGTATCTAACAGTCTTTGCTCTTGCAGATCATTTAATTATGAAAGCTTTCTTATATCTTTTCAATGTATCTAACAGTCTTTGCTCTTGCAGATCATTTAATTCAGAAGCTTTCTTATATCTTTTTAATGTATCCAAAAGTCTTTGCTCTTGTAAATCATTTAACTCTAAAGATATAATAACAGGTAATATAGACGAGTTTCCTAGAAACACATACTTTTAGGCAATATTTTCAACTCAAGTTCAGGTGATTTTATAATTGACGGAACTAGATTCTTATCAACATTTCTTGTAATATCCAGCATCTCAAATCTTTCCTGAACATAATTTAATTCTACATTTTCTATTTCAACCTAAATAACTTCATCTTTGTCTTCAAAATACTCGTGCAATAGATGTTCACTAATTTCTATGCGAAAACATTTATTATCTCTTTCAATAGCGGGGTATTTCATAATTTCACAATGTTAAAAGTCACTTCTTGATCGTTAACTCTCATAGTTAACTATCCCTTTTGAACAACTATCATAGCTTTTACAGTAGCTAAAAAAGGTCTCCTTAAAATTGTAGATATATTTTTTTATCTTCCTCTATATCTAAAACAATAAAATCCACAGGAAAGATAAGTTTATCAACTTTTACTAACACATCTTTTATAACTCCCTTAGGATAATTAACTTAAAGATCCGCTAACTGAAGAGTTACAGAAGTAGGTGAAACTTCTCCTAATCATAATCTTTTGAAAATTGATAGAGGCATAAGATTAATGCTGGCTCCCAATTCACATAAAGCTCTTCCATCAAATTTTTCACTGATAGCACACGGTATAGTGAAACTACTTAGATCTTTTAATTTTTTAAGAAGCTTTTTCTGAATAATTGCACTACACTCTTCGCAAAGTGCAACAGTCTCATTATCAATGAACTTCCTTTTTTTGTTCAAAATATCTTTCAAAAATTTCACATAATTGGGCATTTGCTCTAAAGCTCCTTCAAATGAAATATTTATCATTAATTTCTTAAGAACTTCTAAAAACTTGGAGAATTATTTATCCTTTTTGTGTTGCTTCAATCTTTTAGAAAACGGTGGTGGAAGTTTCTCCACAGTAATTTTCATTGGTGTAAGTGGATATTCTAAATTTGGGTATTCATGTCCTTTTCTTTCTCTGTATCCACTTTCTCTTTTTCAGTTTCCTTTTCTTTCTGCACTCTTGTTTCCAATTTCTTTCCACTTCGTAATTGTATCACTTTTATCTGTTCTTTTCCATGATCTTTAGGATTTGGCTCCACAGTACTAGGAAAAGTTCCCAATGTTCGGTTACTAAGCGCAGTAGCGATATGCCCAAATTGGTTTTCAATATTTGATTTTGTAACTGGTTTCCTTAAATTTGTAATTAATTTCCTTGATTCTGCAATTGTTGATCCATGTTTAGTATCATCTCTTTCATAGACAACTTCTTTTCCTTAAATTGAATGTTACTGTTAAATTGGATAAGAAGGTCTATAATTAACATTTCCTTGGTTGGATGAATTTCCCAATGGGTTCACTGGTTTGTTCGCCCATTGTTGATTTGTAGAAGAATTGTTATTCCAATTAAAATTAGGATAATTCTTCCAACATGGGTTATAATAGTTTGAATAAGGATTGTTAAGTCTATTGTTAATCTCATTTAAAGTCTCATACGAGGGATGATTCTTCCAACCTGGGTTATAATAGTTCGAATATGGGGTTGTTAGGTCTATTAATAGCATTTAAATTCATATGAAGGTTGAACATCCACAAATTGCCCAGATGAATTTTCTTCCATCATAGGAGTTGGGGATGATTCTTCCAACCTGGGTTATAATAGTTCGAATATGGGGTTGTTAGGTCTATTAATAGCATTTAAAGTCTCATATGAAAGTTGAACATCCACAAATTGCCCAGATGAATTCTCTTCCATCATAGGAAGCGTTGGAGAATAATTCATCCCATAATGATCTAAAATGAATTCTCTTCCATCATAGTAGGTGTTGGAGAATAATTCATTACATAATGATCTAATTTCTTCTTCCATCATAGGAGGTGTTGAAGAATAATTCATCCCATAATGATCTAATTTCCTTGATATTACTTCCATCATAGGAGGTGTTGAAGAATAATTCATCCCATAATGATCTAATTTCTTTGATATTGTCCATCATAGTAGGTGTTGGAGAATAATTTATTCCATAATGATCTAATTTCTTTGATATTGCAACAATCTGCAAAGCTAACAAAGATATTACATCAGAATCGTGGATACTAGCTACTCTTTTAGGATTTACCCTTTCAGAGGGCCATTAAAAATTATTGGTCGCCATCTCTTCTATTAACGAATAAGCCTCATCAAAAGGTTTTGACATTAAAGAACCACCAGCAGCAACATCTATAATCGATCTAAGAGATCCCACTAATCCATTATAAAAAGTTTGAATTATCAAACCATCTCTTCTATTAACTAATAAGCCTCATCAAAAGGTTTTGACATTAAAGAACCATCAGTTCTCTTCTATTAATGAATAAGTCTCATCAAAAGGTTTTGACATTAAAGAACCACCAGCCGCAATATCTATAATCGATCTAAGAGATCCCACTAATCTATTATAAAAAGTTTGAATTATCAACCAATTTGGTAATGAATGATGATGACACTTCCTAAGAAGATCTTTAATTCTCTCCAAAGCTTCATATATCGACTCTCTATCAATCTGACAAAATGATGTTATGTCATTTCTAAGTTTAGCAGTTTTAGATGGAGGGAAATATTTGGATAGAAATTTCTGTGAAAGTTCTCTCCAAGTTCTTATAGATCCAGGTGCTAACAAATTTAACCACATCTTAGCCTTAACCCTAAGTGAAAAAGGAAAAAGTCTAAGTCTACAACTTTGTTTGAAACTCTGTCATATTTAAAGGTAGCACAGAGTTCTAAAAAACTAGCGAGGTGTAAATTAGGATCTTCATTTGGTGTACCTCTAAATTGATTGTTTTGTATCATTTGGATAATAGTAGTTTAAGCTCAAATGAATTAGTAGCTACATCAGGATTTTGGATAGATAAATGAATTTTATCTACTATAGGATTTGCATAATCTTGTAGAGGTCTAGGTTGATGTTCATTTTTTATTCCTTGATTGTTCACGTTGTTTCCATTATGTCAGGATTTTTAGGTTCTTTTCTTAGTTTTTTAATTCTTCTAACATTGCATTCTAATTCTGAATCATTGGATATATGATTTTCAGGTCCAAATTTACGCATACAATTGAAATGAATACACGGAAAAATAGCTAACTATATATGAAATTAAGTTGCAATTCAAGTAAAAGTTTTCTAATAGTCCTAATTTGTCCCTTACTCTAATTATGATTTTATTTACTCCCCCGCAACGACGCCAAAAACTTGACAGCGACTTTATATATGCTTAAAAATACAAGAACTTTATGCTATTGCTAGAAGATTTAATTCTTGACAACGACACCAAAAACTTGACAACGGTTATAGATTTGATAAAAATGTGTATAAAATATTCAATAATCGTAAAGTCACACTTATCAACGCAAGTATACGTATCACTCAAGTAATACAGAGCTCTAATGGACTCCTGGATATCGATCCCACATGGAGTAATACTAGAGGCTACAAACTAGGATTTAGAAACTCAATACATAATCACAACAATACAGTTCAAATTTCTTATTTGTCACTAATATGCAATTGAAATAAATACGTGACACGCCTAAAAAATGCTTGATTTTCCATATAAATTTTATGCTTAATTTTAATGATATTGCACTTTAAAGGAAAGTATTTTGTATGTTTTTGGTTTCAGGTACAACAAATGAATTTTTGGAGAAAAAGAAACAAAAACGATGCAATTTGGAGCAAAAATAAGCAAGAAATGAAATTTTGCCCTAACACCTTTCGATAAGTCTTTCGATGCTTAATCTCTTTCACACTTCTTTCATATTTTTGAAAGAAATTAAACTTTAAAGGAATGTTATTTTCATGCTTATTTTGTAGGGCTATCTGTTAGGAACACAACGTAACTGAAATGGGGCAAAATAGAGCTAAAATGAAGCCAAATGGAGCGAAACAGTAGAGCTGCGCAGTCTGCTCAAAATAGAGCCAAAACGGCCCCAACGACGCCTAAAACTGTGCCGACGATGAGATTTACCCGAGAAGACCAAAAAATGATAGAAAATCTCATTCACGACACACGCGAGCTCGTCGACGGCGCCCGGGACTACTATGAACTTATTTTTGGCGGTTATGGACCAAAATTCAATGTATTTGGACACTTTTAGAAAGTTTCTTGTGGAAACTCTTCAAACTTTCTCTCTACACTTTTAAAAAAATGAATTTAGGTTAGAAAAGTTGAGGTTTTTAGAGGTTTTTTGTGAGAGGAATGTTAGGAAAAGTGTGGAGAAAGTTTAGGGTCATTAGAATAGGAGTAGAAATGTAGATTTCTAGCTTTTTGGAGAGATTGGAGAGGAGATTTTGAGAGAATCTGTAAGGAGATGTTCTAGCATTGCATGGATCAGCAGGAAACTTTGTGGGAGAGATATTCGTCTTTCTTTTAAAGAAAAAAAGCTAAGTATTGTGTTCTTCATTATCTTTTGATTTTTGTAGACACTTATCTAGTTGATTTGCTTTTGCTAAATGAAGTTTCCGTTGTGTTTTCTTCGTGCTTTGTGATAGGCTTCTCTTACTCTTTCTTCTTCTTTGAAAATAGTGGCATGAGAAGATTATGCCATTGTTTTCAATTTACTTTTCTTTTGAAATGAATAGAATTCCTGTTTAGGATTTTGGGATGCTTGTTAGAAGAAGATTCAATTATAAATGTGATGGTTTTTACTTGCACTTCCTCTAAATTATAACAAGGGCCCGTTGTAGTGTTAAAATTTATTGTAATTTCATTGATCCAAAAGGGCGATGTAATTCTCAACAAAGTGGAACCACATTCAAATTCTATGGATGGTGACATTCATAGGAGTTGAGTGCAAATAAATAGGGAAATATACTTTGATGGGCGTAGAATTGGAGATTTTAGGGTGACAGACTAAAATCCCCAATTTGGTCCTGGGGTTTGGAAACTAAAGCGGAGATGTTAGCCCTCATGCGAGGGGAACATGGGAGCTCTGAAGTGAGAGCAGGTATCCTCCCAGCCTAGCCACATATTTAGTAAACAAGCATAGGATTAGTGAATGTTCTTTATGCTTGGACCAAAGGGTAAAGAATAGAATTGCTCCTTTTTGGCACATACAATATTTAATGCATCTCATTTCTTTACATTATTGAATTCATCACATAAGAATAGTAGTTTTTAATATCTCAAAATTCTCCAAACCAATTCATCCAAAAAGGGTTATCTTTAATAGTAGTTTTTAATATCTCAAAATTCTCCAAACCAATTCATCCAAAAAGGGTTATCTTTAGATTTAATATTTGCATTTAAACATACAATATTTAATGCATCTCATTTCTTTACTTATCTACAATTCATTACATAAGAATAGTAGATATTTAATGCATCTCATTCCTTTACATTATCCAATTCATTACATAAGAATAGTAGTTTTGTATCTCAAAATTCTCCAAACCAATTCATCCAAAAAGGGTTATCTTTAGAATTAATATTTGCAATTTATTTAATGCATCTCATTCCTTTACATTACCTAATTCATTACATAAGAATAGAAATTTTTAGTATACAAAATTCTCTAAACCAATTCATCCAAAAAGGGTTATCTTTAGAATTAATATTTGCATTTAGGAGTAGTTATTAGTCGTGTTAAACTTAAGACTTATACATTTAGGAGTATCTGTTAGTAAAACCTCTTAAATCACACTTCCAAGCTAAGGACTATTAATAGTAGATTAAAATTAGACTAAGCACCTCTTACCTCGCTTCCCTATGGGATCGATAAACGGGACTCCACTAGAGCCCTGTATTACTTAAGTGATATGTATACTTGCATTTGAAATTGTGACTTTACAAAATCCTTATAAATATATAAATCTGGGTTTATAAATCCTTGCATATTAAAAGTTGCATCAAGTTTTTGGCGTCATTGCCGGGGGTTTTAAATCTTCTAGTAGTGGTGTCAAATTCTTGTATTTTTAGGTATATTAAAAAGTCGCATCAAGTTTTTGGCGCCATTACCGGGGATTTAAATCTTCTAGTAGTGATGTTAAATTCTTGTATTTTTAAGCATATTTAAAGTCGCTGTCAAGTTTTTGGCGTCGTTGCCGGAGAAGCTTTGGTAAGAACTTTAGGAGAATTTTAGTTGAAGTAATTAGGCTTAGACTTGAAAAACTGTAGTGTCATAAAAACTATTTTGTGTGAAAAGTGTTTTTATATGAAAAAGTGTTGAGAAAAAAATATTTTTTACGAAAAATAAGGTGTCCGTGAAATTGTTTTGTTGTGTTGAATATATTTCATTTGTTATTTGTTTAATTATTAATGTATTGTTTGTTGTGTTGCATATGTGAAACAAAGGATCTGCAGGATTTGTGTCTCATGATCCCGAGTTTGAAAAAAAGAAAAAAATAAAAATACAAAGAGGACTCGAAAAACTAGAAATGAAAATGGAAAACTTTCAAAATAAAAATNTCAATGATTTCATACCCTTATTTGATAATCAAAATAATATTAATGATCTTGATAATGATCAT
>JXCR01086175.1:0-14664 GCA_002079205.1 Phalaenopsis hybrid cultivar | reverse complement strand
TTTCCTTTTGTATCTCTTTGCTATTTCTATCTTTTTCTATTCTGTCACTCTTCATTACTCACACTCTCATCTTACTCTCTCTTTCTATCGCTCTCTGACTCCCTCTCTCTCCTACTCTCTCTCCCACTCTCTCTCCCCTCTCTTTCCTTCTCTCTTACTCTTTCTTTCTTCTCTCTTTCTTGTTATCCTTCCCGCGCTTGCTTGCTCTCTCTTTCCTTCACTATCTCTTTGCTCTCTCACTATCGCTCTTGCTCTCCTTTCTCTCTACCTCTCTCTTGCTCTCTTTCTTCTCTAACTAACTCTCTCTATCTATTGCTCTATAGCCTCTCTCACACTGTCTCTCTTACTCTCTCGCTTTCATTCTCTCCCTTATTCACTCTCACTCTCTCACTTTCTCTGACTCTCCTCTATCTGTCTCACTCTCCCTTTCTCTCCCTCGCTCTCTCTCCTCCCACCTCTCTTTTCATTCATTCTTTCTCTCTTCTCCCTTTCTCACTATCTCTCTCATCCCTCCCTCTCCCGTATCTTTTCTCTCTCTTTCTCCCTCACTTGCTCTCTCTCTCTCTCTCTCTTATCAATCTAACATAGTCTCTCTTCTATTTCACTCAATCTAATCTCTTATTCCTGTTTATTCTCTCTCATACTTTCTCTCTCTCACTCTCTCTTTCCCTCTCACTCCCCCTCTCTCCCCCTTTATATCACTCTATATTTGACCTACCCTCTCTCGTTTTCACTGTCACTCTTTTTTCTCTCTCTTCTGCTTAACCTATCTTTCTTGCTCTAATTCCTTCTCTATCTCTTTGCTATCTCTGTCCATTTCTATTATGTCACTCTTCTTTTCTCACTCTCTTTTCTTGCTCGCTCCTTCTTTTGGTCTATGTATGCCACTGTCTTGCTTTCTCTTTGCTCTCTCTCTTCCTCTCTAACATTCCCTCCATCCATCCCTTCCTACTCTCTCTTTTTTTTTTTGCTATAGATTGCTCTCTCTCATCTTGAACTCTCCCTATTGTCTTGCTCCCTTTTATTCTCTCCCACAATTTTTAACTCTTGCTCTCTCGCTCCCCCCTCTCTCACCCTCCACATTGTTCTCTTTTTTCTACCTTCCATTTATCTCTCTCTCTTTAGACCTCCTCTGCCATTCATCCATATTTTTTGTCCTCCCTCTTTCCTTCTCACTCTCTCCCACATTCTGATACTCTTCCTCTTCCCTTCCCGCCACCTCTTATTCTCCTTTTTTGTCTATATCACTCTTATATCTCTGCTCTCTCTCTCTCAACTATACCTCGCTCCCTCCATCACTATCCCTCTCTCTGCTCTCTCCTCTCTCTGTATCTTCTCTCTAATCACTCTTTATCCCACTCTCTTGCTCTCCCTCCCTTTCTTTCTCTCACTTTGTCCATTCTTTCACACAATCTCTCTTTCACCCACTATCTCTCACTCCCTTTCTTTTTCTTTTATTATATATATTTTCTCTCCTTTACTCTATATCTCTCTAGCTTTATCTCTTCCATGCTTTCTCTATAAATCTTCTACTACCCCCCTATTTCATTTTTATTTCTTTACCTCCCCCAATGTTTAATATCTCTCTCCCTCACTCTTGCTCTCTCTATATCTCTCTCAATCTCTTGCTCATGCTATTTCTCTCTATCCCTATCTCATTATAACTAGTCTTTCTCGCTCTATTCCCTTCCCCTTGCTCTCTCTCCATGTCAACTCGCCCTCTCTCTCTCTCTCTCTCTCTCTCTCTCTCTCACAGGATCTGTCTCCCTCTTTCTGCCGCTCTCTCTTTCCCACTCCATTCCTCTACCTCACTCTCCCTTTCCTTCTCACTCTCTCCCACTTTCTAACACTCTTCCTCTTCCCTTCCCACCACATTTTATTCTCTCTTTCCCTCTATTTCACTCTTATATCTCTGCTCTCTCTCTCTCTCTCAACTATACCTCCCTCCCTCCATCACTATTCCTCTCTCTGCCCTCTCCTCTTTCCGTATCTTCTCTCTAATCACTATATATATTCCATTCTCTTACTCTCGCTCCCTTCCTCTCACTTTATCCATTCTTTCACCCTCTCTCTCTCTTTCACCCACTATCCTCCCTCCCTTTCTTCTTCTCTTATTATATCTATTTTCTATCCTTTACTCGCTATATCTCTCTAGCTTTATCTCTTCCATGCTTTCTCTATCAATCTCCTCATATCCCTCCTATTTCATTTCTATTACTTTACCTCCCCTAATATTTACTATCTCTCTCCCACACTCTTGTTGTCTCTATATATCTCTCACTCCCTTGCTCATGTTATTTATCTCTATCCCAATCTCACTATATCTAGTCTTTCTCATGCTCTTCCCTTCCCCTTGCTTTCTCTCCAATTCTTTCCTCCTCTCCCTTACTTGCTCTCTCCCTCCTACATGCTCTCTCTCCATATTTTTACCGCTCTCTCTCTCTCCCAATCCATATCTCTACCTCACTCTCCCTTTACACATTTCCCTTTCTCTATATTTCTTTCATTCTTTCTATCTTCCAGTCTCTCACTCCCTCTCACTCACTTCTTTCTTATTACTCTTGCTCTCTTGTTCGCTCTCTCTTCTTTCTCTCACCTTCTCACTCCATCCCTCCCTTTCCCCTCTTACTCCGCCTCTCTTACTCTCTTTTCTCTATTTTCTTTCTTTTTGTTTTTCTCTCTCTCGCTTGCTCTCTCTTTCCTTCTCTATCTCTTTGCTCTCTCTCAATCTCTCTCACTTTACTTTCTCAATCTCTTTCTCTCTCCCCATCTCTTTCTCTCTCTTGATCTCTTGCTTCTCATTCACTCCCTTCCTACTTTTTATATCTTTTCCCACACTTTCTCACTTACCCTCCCACCCTCCTTCCCTTTCTACCTCCCTTACTCTCACTCTCTCACTTTTTCTCTCTCTCGCTCTATTTCTCTCAGTCACCCTTCCATTCCTTTCCTCTCTCTTGCTCCCTCACTCGCTCTCTCTTCTTTTTGTATCTCTTTAATTATCTCCCCCTCTTATGCCTCTCTTTTTTCTCAAAATTTATAATCTCTATCTTCTCCTTTTTTGCTCTTTCTTCCTTTTTAACTCTTTCATTTTCTAGATCTTTTCTCTTCAGCCTTCTCTTTTGCTTTTTCTCTGTATTTATATTCCTTATGACTCTCCCTTTTCTCACTCTCTCTCTTCTCACTCCCTTTATCTCTGTCTCTTCTCACCTCTCTCTCTCATGCTCTCACTTCTCTCTCTCACTCAGCTTGCCTTTCACTTTTACTCTCTCTCTCTATTGCTCTCTCCTTTACTTTATAACTCTCTCCCTTCATCTCTCTCTATTTTTTTCTCACTCCAGGTTTATCAATCTATTCTCCTGCTTCTTTTTTTTCTCCCTCCTCCATCTCGCTCTGTCTCCCTGTTTCTCTTTCTCTCTTATACTCTCTCTCACTCTCTCTATCTTTTGACCTCACTCTCGCACTCCATCTCCTTATCTCTCATTTATCTCTTTCTCTCTTGGTTTCTTTCTTTATTTATCCTTCTCTTTCATTCTCTCTCCCTCTCCCTCTCCTCCTTCCCCTCTCTTTTCTCTCGCTTTTTTTCTTTCTCACTCACTCTCTGATACTCTATCTATCTTGTGCTCTATCTGAGTATCTATCCCTTCCTTTTTATTCCTCTCTCTTTCTCTGTCAATCTGTCTCTCACAATCTCTCTCATAGTTCTCTCTACCACTTTCTTGCTCTCTTTATCTATCTTGCTCTCTCTATCTCTCAGCCTTCCTCTTGCTATCATTATATTCCTCTCTCTTGAGATCTTCTACGCTTTATAAACCTTTCTCGCACTTCTACCCACTCATTATATATGCTCTCCCTTCTCACACTTATCTCTCTTTATCTCTCTCTCCTAAACTCATTCTCCTATCTATCTTTATATGAGCCACCCTCCTCTCTCTATCTCTCTCTCTCTCTCTCCTTTCTCCACCTTCCTCTTTTCTTGCTCTCTCACACTCTCTTTTATCTTTGTCCCTTCCCCCTCTTTCTCTCTCACACCCGCTACTCTCTTTCACTCACTCTTTTTCTAATGTGCACAAATGCAAGACAAGACAGTTGGAATTGATGTTCTTATTAGAAAACTGGATGTGCTATGCCAAAAACAAAAAGAATTTATGGAAATTCCTATGAGATGCAATAAACCAAACAATATAATTGTCATCATGCTAAAATAAACTGAATTATAGGTAGAACTTGGCGGTAAAATGGATGGATGGAGGTAAACCTTAACCCAATGCTCAATGCAAACAATAATGTTGGTATAAGACCACAACCCTATGCTTGACGTGAGGAAAGAACCTTGGCACAATGGAAGAAGCCACAAACAGGGTGGAAATCATCATGATAAGTCGAGAGAGAACTTCTTAGGCGATGGCCTGGAGTTTTTTTGGAATCTTAAGGAAACCATGGGAGCAACCCAAATGCAAATTTTTTTTTGGGAAAGAATTAAAAGTCCCTTTCTCTTTTGAAGTAAGGCCTATATATAGGCTAAATCTTACAAGCAAACAAAAGAGAAGATAAAATATCTTCTAAAATAAATGAAAAACTACATCAAGTTGGCATGCAAGCCATTATTAAGCCACAATAAAAATACAAAATATTCAGTCTTAATAATATAATTCTATCCTTTGGCATGGAATAAGTTGACAAATCTTTGTGGCTCATTCTCCTTAGATCCCAATGAATTGGTTTGAGTCCAAGTCTCTTGGACTAATCCATTAAGAGCTTCTTTTACCCTCTTTGCACGACATCTAGTAATTGGACAACATGGAACTTGAATTAAATCTTTTCTTGAAGTCATGTCTTTGCCATCCATGCTATCATTTATGTCATTTTCTTCCTCTTCTCTCACATACTGTCTCTTTTCGCTCATACTTTTGCTCTCACACTCATTATATATGCTTTCTCTCTCTCTCTCTTCTTTGTATCCCTTATTTCACGCATTCCATCTCATCATTCAATCTCTAATAAATTATTTGCGTCTCTCCCTCCCTCTCTGTTTCACTATCCCTATACCCCCCTCTCTCAATCTTCATCCCTCTTTCTCCTCATAGCCTACATCTTTCTTACTCTCTCCCTCTTCATCTCTCACTCTCTCTATATCTCTTCTTTCCTTACCCTCGCTTCTCTCTCTTTCTTCTTCTCTCTTACACTCTCTCTAGTCCATCCCCTTTCTTTCTCTCTCTCTCTCTCACTCTCTCACTTAGCTTCATTTTTCTCTCTCACTCACATTTTCTCTTTCCCTATCCCTCTGCCTCACTACTCTTTCTATCTCTTCTCTCTCTTCCCTCCTCCCTCTCTCTTTCTCTCTCACTAATTCTCTCTTTTTTACTGATCTCTCTCCTCACTCTTCTCTCCTCAATCCTCTCTCTCTCCTTCTCTCTCCCACTTTCTTTCTCTCTCACTCTTTTTACCTTACTCTCATTCTGTCTCTCACGCCCTCTCTCTTTCTCCCTCTCTCCTCTCTATCTTCTCTCTCTCTCCCTCCCTCCCTCTCTGTCTGACTCTCTCTCCCTCCCTTTCTGACCCTCTCTCTAGTTTACTCTCATTGTCTCTCTCACTCTCACTCTCTCTCTCTCTTATTTTCCACACACACTCTCTCTCTCATGACTTCTTTGTACATCTTTCCCACCCTTTCTCTCTCCACCCTCATCCCTTTTGGTTCACTCATTCTCTCACACACACTCTCACTCCTAGCTCCCTCCCTCTTGCTCTCTCTCCCCCCACCCTGTTGCACTCTCTCTACCTTTCCTCCTTCTCTTTTTCACTCTCACTCATTTTCCCTCTATCACGCACATTCCTTGCCTCCCTCCCTTCTTAATTCTTTCCCTACCTCTCTCTTGCACCCTCTGTCATTCACTTTATTTACTGCTCTTTGTTTCTCTTCACTCAATTTATTTGCTATCTATATTATTCTTTTTGTATCTCTCTCTTAATTGCTCCCTATCTCTTCAAATGTGCTTTCACTCTTACTGCCGCACTCCCCTACTCTCTCATTGTTACTTTATTTTAAGTTTCCCTATCTCTCACTCTCTCGTGCTCTCTTTCGTTGCTCTCTCCTATTTCTCTTGCTCTTTTCACTATTTCTAAATCTATTCTCTCTTCCCTCACTCTCACCTCGCTCTCCATCTCCAAATTCCTTTCTCTCTCTTCAATTCCACTCATTCTTACTCCCTTTCACTCTTTTTTTCTATTCTCATTCCCGCTCTCCCTCCTAATGCTTTCTCTTCACTCTCTTCTCTTTCTCGCTATCCCACACCATACTTCGTTCACTTTTTCTCCATTTCTCTCTATCTCTCTCACACACACTCTCTCATTCTCTCTCTTTCTCCCTTCATCCCTCTTCCTCCATCTCTATTTCTCCATGTCGCTCTATCTCTTACTCTCACTCATTCTCTTACTTTCCCTCCATCTCTCTATCGCTCACTCTATATTGCTCCCTCTTCCCTCACTCTCTCTTGTTTCTTTATTTTAGTTTCTCTGTCTGCCTCTTTCACTCCCTCTCTCTATCTTCAACCTCTCTAACACCTCTTCTATCTCTCTCCTTCTCAATCTCTTCCTTTTTGCTCTCTTTCTCTCTCACTCTCTGTTCTATGTCACTTTCTTGCTCTCTTGCACTTTCTATCTCTTTTGCTCTTTACTTACTCTCTATCTCCTATTTTTCCACACACACTTTCTCACTTGCCCTCTCTTCTATGGACCCCACTTCTATATCTCCACATTTAATCTCCTTTATAGTTTCTTATATAATCTCACACATCACACACAGTCTCTCTATCCCTCTATCTATTTTTCTAGCTCTTTCTTGATTTCTTCATTCTCTCACTCTCTTGATTTCTCTCTCCCCCTCTCTCCCTCCCTCTCCATCTCTCTCTTACTTTCCTCTCTATCTCTTTCTCTCTCACTCAATTTGCACAAACACTCTTTCTCTCTCTATAACTCCCTCTCTAGTTTTACCTTTCTTAGATCCATCTTCCTTTCTCTCTATTTATCTATCTCATTCTCTTCTTTTTCCTCCTATTCTCCCTCTCAATCAATATCTCGCACTCTATCTTCCCTCACTCACTCTTCTCTCTCTATGTTTTTCTTACAAACACACACACACACACACACACGTACATTCTCTCTCCCTTTTATTCCTTCCTTCACTAAATTTCTTCTCTCTTCTTAGTCACTCTCACTCTCACCATCTCCCTCTCTATCATTTACTCTCTCTTCAGTTTCTCTCATCTTTCACTCTTTTTATCCCTCTATCCCTTTCTCAATCTAGCTATCTCTTTAAATTTCTTTTTGGTTAGTCTTTTTCTATCTCTCTTTCTCAATCTTTATATCTCTACTCATTTTATTGCTCTCCCTCTATCTCTTTCTTGTTCAGTGAATAATGCTTGCTCTATCTTCCCTCACTATGCTTTCTCTCTCCATCTCTCACTTGCACTCTCTCTCCCACTGCAATTCTTTCTCCATTTCTCTCCCTCTTCAATCATTCTCACCCACTCCCTCTCTATCTCTCTTTTCATGTATTCTCTTTTCATGTATTCCCTCTCTCAATATCTGTCTCTCTTTTCACCCATTCCTTCTCTCAATCTCTGTCTCACTTTATGTGCAAACCTTATTTCTCCCAATATTTCTCTCATTTCTCATCTATCTCTAATTATTTCTCACTTTCTCTCACACATCTCACCTTGCTTTTCCCTCCTTCCCTCATCCCTCCCTCACTCTCCTTATCTTTCACATATTTGTTGTCTTTCTCACTCCCTCTTGCTCTCTCTCTTCTTCTTCTCTTCTCCTTCTATTTCTCTTCACTCTCTCTATATATCTTCTATTTCACTAACTCTCATTCCCTTCCTCTTTCTATTTGTTTTTCTTCACTTTATCTTCTCTTTAATTTTCTGTTGAGCTCTCTCTCCCTTACTCGCTCGCTCTTTTTTTATTTAATTTCATTCTTGATCATCCTCCCTCCACCTCCCTCTCTTTTTGTCAACCTCAAACCTCTTTACACCATCTCTCTCCATCTCTCAGTCTGCTTAACCACAATTCTCAATCTCTCTTGCTCTTTCTTTACTTGTTCTCCATTTCCTTCTCACTATTTCTCTTTGTCCCTCTCATCCTCTTTTACTCTCTCTATTTTTCTTTTCTTCCTCCCTTTCTATCTCTTTCACTATCTCTCCTCCTCACTATTTCTAATTTGTTCTCTCTTCTCTCTCCCAATCTCATATATTTCTCTCCCTTTCTCTCTTAATCACTCTTTGTTGTTGTCTCTCGTTTCTCACTTAATCTCTTCTTCTCCCTCTCTCTTGAAATCTCTTCTCAAACACTCCCTTCTCTCTATATTTTTCTCTCTCCCTCTACTTCTCTTCTTTATCAAATTTTACTCTCACTCTTACTCTCTCCCTCGCTCGCTCTCTCTATCTTCACACACTCCCTCTCTCCTTCTTTCTTTCCTTCACTCTCTTCTCCTCAATCTCTCTCTCCATCTCATCCCCTTTCTCCAAATATTTCTCTTTTTTTCCTACCTTCTTTTCCTTGAGCTCATTCTGTCTTTCTTTCCTTCACTCTCACTTTTTCCTCTCTCTATCTCTCCCTCTTTCACACTTTCTTTTCAAAAATCTCTCTCTTCCTCCCTCCCTCTCACTAAGGCTCCCTCTGTTGCTCTCTCTTTAACTTCATCTCTCTTCCTCACTCTTCCTTTGTACTTTCTTCTATCTCTATTTCTCTCACACTTTTTCTCTTATTCTCACTCTCTCTCTATAATTTCATTCTCTTTTATTCCCTTCCTTTCTTTACTTAAATGTCTCAATTTTCTCTCTCTCTATCTTCTGCTCTCTCTCACTTCCTGCCCTCCCTCTCCCTATCTATCTCTCTCTCATTCATTTTCATGCTCTCCTTTGCTATCTCGCTCACTCACTCTTGATCTTTCTTCTCTCACTCTCTCTTCTCACTATATTTCCCTCTCATCCTCTCTCTTGTTGTGAGGAGCAAGAGAGAGGGATAGAGAAGAGAGAGTGAGCAACAGAGAGATAGAGAGAGTGAGATGTAAGAGAGGGAGGAGTGAGACAATGAGAGTGAAATCAACAGAGAGACATAATTAGGATGATGTATACTAAGAGAGAGGGAGAGAGGAAAAGGAGTGCGTGATAGAAAAGAGAAATGGAGGGAGAATCTATGAGAAGATTGAGGGAGAGAAATATGCAAAGGGAAAAAAAAGGGAGAGAGTGAGAGAGAGAAAGAGAAAAAGGGAGGAATAAGGAGGGAGAGTGAGAAAGATGGGATAGTGGGTTAGAGAGAGCTAAAGAGTGGGACGAGCAAGCAAGGGAGAGAGGGACAAACAAGCGAGGGAGAGAGACCGAGAGGAGTAAGAGTTTGTGATAGGGAAGAGGGTGAATAAATGGTATCGTGAGTGACAAATGGATATATAACAAAAGATAGAGAGAGGAAAGATAACAAGAGAAGACATAGTAAGAGGGAGTGAGAGAAGGAGGGGGAGGAGGAGCAAGGGAGAGAAAATGATGACGCGAGAGAGAGTAAGAGAAATAAGAAAGGATATAGTGAGAATGAGAGATGAAGAAAGAGAGAAAAAAATTGAGAGAAGAGAGAATGACATAAGAAGGTGAGAAAGAGCGAGAGTAATGAAGAGAGAGATCAAAAGAGCAAGGTAAGGAGAGAGAAAAAAGAGAGATAAACTTAAAGTGAGAGGGAGAGAAGAGAGAGGGAGGGAAGGATGGTGAGAGAAAGAGACATATTGGAGGGAGGGAGGCAGGGAAGGAGGGGTAGAAAGAGTGGGGTAGAGTGGGAAGGAGATGGACAAAGAGAGAGAGAGAGAGGGTGGGAGGCTTGGGAAGAGATATGAAAAAGGAAAGAGAGAAAGGAGAAGTAAGGAGTGCGAGCAAGATAGATAATGAGTGAAGGAAAACAAGGGAGGGAGTGAAAGTGAGAGGAAGATAGATGGCGAGCAAGAGAGAGATAAAGGGAGAGAAATTGCAATAGAGAGTGACAGAAAGAACCTGAGAGATGGAGTGATAGAGAGAAAGTGTGAGGAAGGAAAGGTGAGAGAGATTGATTGAGAGATAAAACGAGAGGGTGTAAGGGATATAGAGCATGAGGATGAGAGGGAGAGTGAGAGGGCGAGTGACCGAAGGAAAATATGTTGAGATTTTCATACCTATGTTATACTGTTTTTGATGATATTACACTTTAAAGAAAGGTATTTTTGATGTTTTGTTGCAGGAATTATTAATTAGGGTCCTTGGAGCAAAAAGATGAAAAAAGGAGTGAATTTGGAGCGAAATGGACCAAAATGTGAAGATTTGAACTAGGCCACCGACGGCGCCCTCGATGCCCCTGACAGCGAGATTTCCCCGAGACTACAGGACAAAGTTCTCTAGAAGCCCGACGACGGCGCCCTCGAGGCCACCGATGGCGAGATCGACGGTTATGCCTACTAAAGCTTTGGATAAGGCCAAATTTTGAAGGGATGCTTATGCAACTCTTGGGAAAGCTCATATACAACTTCAAAAGAACAGTTTGGCCGAAAATAGAGGAGAGTCTACAGGGCAAAAGGCATTGGAGGTTACCATTAGTGTATAGAATTTCCAATAGAGTGTAACAATCGTGAGGAATTCTTTGAGAGATTGTAAGAGTCAAGGGAAAGTGAGAAATTTCTTCCTCCTTGCTACTTTAATAAGGAATTCTGTGTGCTGTAAAGAAAGGAAGAGATTTAGATGAACTTTGAGGAGTATTCTTGGGGAGAAATTTGGAATAAGTTATTTACTTATCGTAGTTTGTATGACTTTGATTTTATATATGAATTCTGAGTTTTATTGTGTTTTCCCCATGAGTTCTGAGTAGTTTTCTCTGCCTTTCTTCTTGTCTCAAGATTTGTGAAATGGTGATTTAAATTGGTGAAGCCATGAAAATGTTTAAGAAATTGTGATGATTTTTTCACTTCGATCTTAATTTACTTTCAATCTGGCAAATTGATTTGTTAAAATATGTTTAGGTTTACAACTAAAGTGAATGTTACATCCAAGATTTAGGGAGGTCAAAGCCCTTGGAAGTTGGGTGCAAATAAATAGGGAAATATTAATATCAAGTGAAGAATTGGAGATTTTAGAGTGACAGACTAAAATCCCCAATTCGGTCGTATAATTTAGGTGCTGATCTGTAGATGTTAGCCCTCATGTGAGGGGAACGTGGGAGCTCTAAAGTAAGAGTTGTATCCTCCTAGCCTAACCGCAGAATCAGTAAGCAAGCATAGGATTAGTCAATGTTCTTTATGCGTGAACCAAAGGGTAAAGAATATGTATGCTCCTATTTGGCACAATATAAATTGAACTAATTCATTTTATCCATTCACTATAACTTCTTGACAAGGAGAAGGTTGCTTTCTTATATATTGAATATCATAATTAAACCCTACTTTATATCATTAGTTATTTATTAGTTATTAAAATTATCTATTTATTTCAATTGCCTATTAGTAACTGATAATCAAATCGAACGTCGTTGTTGCGATTAAAGTCTTGCTTTTATAAGGTCTTAGTTCGTAATTCTAAACCACTCCCTGTGGGATCGATATCTAGGACTCCATTAGCGCCCTATATTACTTGAGCGATATGTATACTTGCATTGATAAATTAGACTTTAACATTATTGAATATTATATTTATTCATCTTAATCAAATCAGACACATCTATAAAGTCGCGATCAAGTCTTTGGACACCGTTGCTGGAAATTAAATCTTCTAGTAGCGCCATCAAATTCTTGTATTTGTCGATTTACAAAAAATTTGGTCAGCGAGTGAAGAAGAAAGATGAAGAGAGAAGAGAGATAGAGTAAGAGAAAAAGAGAAGAGGAAAGGAGGGAGAGAGAAAGATAGAGCAACATATAGGAAGATAGAGGGAGAGTAATAGAGAGAGAGATAGATATATAAGAGGTCTAACAATGGTAGAGATAAAATTGGAGTGACAAAGAGAGAGAGTGCAGTAGAAAGGTGAAACGATTAACAAAGAGCACAAAGGATGTAGAGAAAGAGAAAAATAGTAAGAGAGAAAGTAGAGATATTAAGAGAGAATGAGAGAAAAAGAGGGGAGGAGGCTGGAGGGAGGGATATAAATAGAAAAGTGTGAGCTAGAGAGAAAGAAAAAATGAGAGAGGAAGGTGGGAGAGAGGGATGGAGAATAGAGAAAGAAGGAGGACATAAAGGATAGAGAAGTTGACACTGCACGAGATATAAGAATGGTGAGAGAGCACAAGAAAAGAAAAAGAGAGACTTGAGAGCAAGAGAGATAGAGGAAGAGAGGAAGGGAGTGAGAGAAAGAAACATACTAAAGAGATAAGAGAGAGGAGATAGAGGGAGAGAGTGTGAGATAGTGATATAGAGAGGGGACAGAGAGGGAGAGAGATGAAAGAAAGTAAGAGAAAAAGAAAGAGACAAATAGCGTAAGAGATGAGTAGGTTTGAGAGAGAGAGAGAATTTATATTATAAGAGAAAGAGAAAGAAAGAGTGTGGGAGAGTGATAGAACGAGATCAGGAGAGAGAGAGAGAGATGGAGATAGAGTGAGACGGAGACAGTGTGGGAGGAGAGAGGGATAAAGGGATAGAGAGAGGAAGGAACAGAGAGATAAAACTTTGAGAGAGAGAGTAAGGCATAAGAGGGGAGCATGAGATATACAGAGCAAGAGAGAAATATGAAATGAAAGTGTGTTAGAGAGAGGAGGAGAAAGTAAAAAAAATGAAGAGAGAAATTATGAGGGAGTGAAGAAAATAGAGATCGAGAGAAGAGGGAAATTGAGGAAGAGGGGAAGGTGAGAGAGAAATGGAGAGGGATAGAGAGTGTGTGAGGGAGAGATGAATAGATAGATGAGAGGAGGGCCTAGAGAGAAAGAGAAGAACATGAAAGAAAAAGAGTTGGTTGAGAGAGAGATAAAGATGAGAGAGAAGAGAGTGTAAAATAGAGTAAGCAAATGAGATAGACAAAAAAGAAGAGAGCAAGAAAGATAGAGAGAGAATGAGAGAGGGAGAGCGCAACATAAATCTTGTGAGGAAGAGCAAGAATAAGAAATTGAAAGAGAGCAAGGTAGAGAGAGGGAGAGGATGGGAGGTAGAGAGAGAAGAAGAGAGAGAAAGTGTGAGAGAGGATGACATGGAGAGGGAGAGTGAAAGAAGAGCAAGAGAGAGAGCTAGAGAAAGAGAGAGCAACCACAAGTTATAAAGTAAGAGTGAGTGAAAGGGTAATTGTGCAAGAGAGAGGTGGGGGAGAGGAGAAATAAAGAGGAGCAGAGAAAGTTGGTGAGACAGGAAGAGAAAGTAAGAGAGAGAATGAGATGAAAAGAGAGAGAAAGGGAGAACGATAGGGTGATAAGAGAAAGAGAATAGTGAGCAAGAGAGAGAGAGGGAGTAAAAGAGATAGAGAAAGAGAGAATGAGAGAGAGAGAGGAAGTACGAGGATAAAGAGAAAGAAATTAACACAGGGGTGGAGAGAGATGGGGAGGGGGAGAGAGAGGAAAAATGAAGTCAGGAAGGGAGGGAGACTTAGAAATTGAGAGATAATGGAAATTGAGATTGAGGGAGAGAGAAAGCAAGAGGGAGGGAGGGAGAAAAGGGAAAGAGATAAATAATATACAAAAAAAAGAGTAGCAAGATTAAAAGAGAGAAACAATAGAGTTGGAGAGAGCGAGCGAGTGAGCATAGGAGCTAGAGAGTGTGATAGAGGGAGAGTGAGTATTGCTAGAAAAATAGTAGAAGTGAGAGAGAGAGAGGGAGGAAGATAAGTGAGAGTTAGGGATGAAGTTATACGGAGAGTAAGAGAGTGAGAGATAGAGCGAGAGAGCGAGAGGAGGAGATAGAGAGTGAGAGTGAGAGATATAAAGAGAAGATTGATCGAGAAAGGACAAATGATACATAAAAGAGAGGAGAGAGTGGAGAGAAAAGAGAGATATATAAGGATAGAGGGAAAGTGGGTGAGAGCACATCTGAGAGAAAGAGGAAAAATGGAAACAAGTGGGAAAGTGCGTGGGTGAGAGAAAGCTAGATAGAAAGGGAAGGGGGAGGAAGAGAGAATGAGAGTGAAAAATAGAGTCGAGTAGAGAGAGAAAATAGAGAGGTAATTATGAAGAGAAAGAGAAACAAATTGGGTGGTTAATAGAAAGAAAGTAAGTGTGAAATGAGAAAGGGAAATGCAAAAGATGGTGATAAATGAGAGAGGAAGCTGGAGATTGAAAAAGGGTTAGAGAAAAAGAATGAGAGAAAGATGGGGATAGAGTGAGCAAAAGTGAGAGAGCAATAGTGAGAGTGAGAGAGTGGAGAAGAACAAAAGAGAGAAGAGATTGTGAGAAGAGAGAGAATTAAGAGAGGTAGAGAGGGAGGTAAGTTTATTGAGATGGGAGAGAAAAAAGAGAGTAGAGAGGGAGTGAGTATAGAGAATGAGAGAGAGAGAGAGTATGATAGAAAAGAGATTGAATAGACAAAGAGGGATGAGAGATAGAGCAAGAGAGGGGGGAGAGTGAGCGCGTGATAGAGAAGGGGAAGGAGGGAGGGAGGGAAGGAAAGGGCACAAGAGAGTGAGAGGAAGAGGAAGGGAATGAGAAAAGAGCACGAGAGAGTGATAACAAGAAAAAGAGACAACGAGAGAGAG
>JXCR01086171.1:0-40055 GCA_002079205.1 Phalaenopsis hybrid cultivar | reverse complement strand
CTCGATCGAACACTTATGTCGGCTCGATCGACCACTTCTGTCGGCTCGATCACATCGATCGATTGATTTCATTTAAATGTTGCATTATTACATATCTGCTTCGTACTGCTTACATGAATACATTAACACCTTGCAACCTATCGTGCACTTGTGAGCACATGCCCCCACATGTTCATATTGTATATTTGTGCCCCACTAATACCTTGTGCACTTTGCTTTCCTAACATCCATATGTCATTGTGCATCATGTCACTTGTGTTTGCACTTACACTTTTCACTCTTGTATGTTTGTCTTGCATGACATCCTACATGATCATCGCTTGCATGTCTGAAATCTTCACTTGAGTCACTGTTTTCACACACTCATTCCCGACACTCATGTGTCTACTTCGATGACGGCCTGAGCATCAAGCTTGCCAGGTGTGTAATTCTCTCGAATGAGACTTACATCACCTCACCTCCTATGGCACCGCTTCGGACTAACATAGGCACTTCATCGTGTTGCTAGCCACGAGTCAGAGGCTACGAAGTATGCTCGGGTTATGCTCGTCAACCTCTGAACCCATCCGGAAAACGAATCATTTCACTCATTCCCCATGAAAGAACCCTACACTGTCACGAGCACATTCTCTTGCATGAGGCGTGTGTTTGTTTGCCTGCATGGTGCACCATAACTTGTATGTATGTATATCATTTGTATTTGTATTTGGTCGCTATTGGGACGAGGTGTAATTCTCCCTTGTGACATCTTATACCAAGGCGGCCAAGCACATCACTTATTCTTTGTGCATGTTTACACTGTTGGCGTGTTCGACACTAGTTAATGCCACCGTATACTTGTGACGAATATTTATTATCTCGAGATCACTCCTATTTCGACGGAGTGACCACATCGCACTGGATCACTTTGCTTTTGTATGTGCATTCTCGATTGTCTCGATGACAAACCATCATTAGCTGAGTGACGCTCTGCTGGTCACGACACAATAGCAAGTATTGCCCGCGAGGATGTCTCGATGGGTAGTACTAGCTATCGCATCGTGACTAGCACGTATATGTTGTGCTAAGATTCCAAGGGGTCTAATAGATGTCACTTTGGTTTTTCCTTTCTTATGACATATTTTAAAATTATTATTATAATATTATTATTATTATTATTATTATTATTATTATTATTATTATTATTATTATTATTATTATATATATATATATATACATATGCATCATATTTTTCAAAAACTATTTTGAAACTATTGCATCTTAGCTTAGACCATACGTAAGGTCAACCCTTTAAAGCTTTTGTTCATACAAAACTTGCATTTAGTAGCATCTTAGAATTCTTGAATCCTTAGGATGGAGTTGGGGACGACGACCCGATCAAAACACACGCTAGTCTTTCACCCACAANCTTTTGTTCATACAAAACTTGCATTTAGTAGCATCTTAGAATTCTTGAATCCTTAGGATGGAGTTGGGGACGGCGACCCGATCAAAACACACGCTAGTCTTTCACCCACACCTGCACACACTGAAATGTTGTAACTAAGACAATATACGTTAGAAGATGTGCTATGCTAGGACTGGGATGTTAGGTAAGTCTTTTCGATATATTGGCAATAGTTCTCTGCTAGTTTGGTTGCCCTAACCAGACATCATTTTGTGTGTTGTTTTTTTTGTGTTTACTAGGGTGTGCAACACGCCCATTAATATGCGATCTTCTTGCAGTGAGTCATGTCCAACAGGGAGGAGCATTAATAAGTTAAACTAATGTCTTTTCTGCTGGTTTTGCTCAACTCTCCTCCTACCCGGCATGGCTCATTAATTTGCATGTAGATAGCTTTTTATACTAACCAGATTTTCCTGCAGGTCAAGTCTCTTTTTTGACTTTTACTATGTATTTTTTAAAGTTTCTAGACTCGAGTCTGTTCAGAAATAAGGTACGGGCACATGTTCCGAAATGTCTGACGGCGGAATCACATGACGGGAACCAGGAGCTGCAGGCTCGTGTCTGATACCTTAATTTTGATTTCTCATTTTTGTACAAATAGGGCTGTCAAAAAAGCTCGTTGTTCACAAACAGCTCGTGTTCGGCTCGTCAAATAGCTCTTGTTCAGCTTGTTCGTTAAGTAAATGAGTCGAACACGAACAAGTTTCTAAAGTTCGAATTATAAATGAGTCAAACATGAACAACTCATTGTTCGCACGTGTTCGGCTCGTTTTAGCTTGAAATAAAAAAATATATATAATTATTTATATAATAATATATTATATAAATTTATGTCTAAGTTTAAAACGTAATTGCTCGTGTGGTAATGTGATTATGCGTATTTTTTTCTATACATTTGATTCAGGTTTGAATCCAACACNAATATATTATATAAATTTATGTCTAAGTTTAAAACGTAATTGCTCGTGTGGTAATGTGATTATGCGTATTTTATTATATACATTTGATCCAGGTTTGAATCCAACAATCTACATCTATATTTTTAGTTTAAATTTAACGAGCCAATTTCGAGCCAAACACGAACCGAGCACGAACACGGATATTTAAATCGAGTTGAACACGAACACACTGTTCACGGGCCGGTTTCGAACACGAGCCGAAATCTAACACAAACAATTCGAACGAGCCGAACACGAGCCAAGCCTGAGCTCGCTCAAGCTCGGCTCGTTTACAGCCCTATGTACAAAATTAGAATCAGGTTTGTATATGCGGTCTCTGGCAGCCCTTTTCACTTTTCTGAGATATGTTGTTGACCCAGTGGCACCGGCTTTTTATTTAGTATATTTGACATGCTTTTATTTCCTGNGCAGCCCTTTTCACTTTTCTGAGATATGTTGTTGACCCAGTGGCACCGGCTTTTTATTTAGTATATTTGACAAGCTTTTATTTCCTGCAATTTGGTTGACTTGGCTTCGTCGTTATTTGTTTGAGGATTCTCTGGGAATCAAGTAAATATAACTTAGGCCCTCTAAGGGCTTAATATTTTG
This sequence comes from Phalaenopsis hybrid cultivar, assembly GCA_002079205.1. Classification (NCBI taxonomy): domain Eukaryota; kingdom Viridiplantae; phylum Streptophyta; class Magnoliopsida; order Asparagales; family Orchidaceae; genus Phalaenopsis; species Phalaenopsis hybrid cultivar. Next base: position 37,061 of record JXCR01086171.1, on the reverse strand, counting down.
AACTTTTTACAAAAATCATTATAAAAATTAAGACTAATTAAAATTTAGAATTAAAACATTTCAATATTTTTAAAATTGGTATTTACTTTCCTAAATGGCCTTAGAATCAGATTTTAAACGGATGATATAGTATGGTCATAACCTAAGTCATATCTAATAGGGCTTTCACACTTAGGACTTCAGATAACTACATCATATTACATTTCCCAAGGAGAAGTCTTCGTGTTTCTTCAACCCAACTGACCCAGCACAAGTTTTATACTTGGGTGANTTTTAAACGGATGATATAGTATGGTCATAACCTAAGTCATATCTAATAGGGCTTTCACACTTAGGACTTCAGGTAACTGCATCATATTACATTTCCCAAGGAGAAGTCTTCGTGTTTCTTCAACCCAACTGGCCCAGCACAAGTTTTATACTTGGGTGGTTGTATAGCATACTTTGGGTGTTAAAGGCTTCTCCAACCCAGACAGAAAATGAGTCCTTAGTGGGAGCGCCTCCAACTTCACAGTTGTAACTCTCTTTTCTTTCTTTTTTGTGGCTTCATTGCCACTTTGACAGGTACAAATTTCATATCTACTTGTTCTACCTACAGAGGGTCATATGACTTGGAGTTTCATTCTTTTGACTTTAGGGTTATCGAAATTCTCTTAAACGACGCAATTCACAGATTGCTGACAAGAGGTCTCCGGTTGTGTTGGGTGGACTGCATTCACGACCAAGTAAACTTGGGGAGTTAATAGCTCGGGGCGACAAATCTATGATATTCAGATCCGACCATCTATACCCGACTAGGATTACTCTATTCTTCCTTTGCTACCCATTTTGAGTCATGTTACTTCTTTTGACGACGATGTCGTCTCGTAGGCCCCGATTGCGAATAGGTCGTTGTCCATTTGGGATACGGTAATTCACCCTCTACCCTTATGCCCCAATTAGGCCTTGGAAGTATAGTGTTGACCCTATGAATCGACCGTGTTGTTTCACGGGCCTCATGTGTCGATAAGCTGCTACCAAATTGGGATGTGAGATTCACTCTTTGCCCTGTAGCTTAGAAAATATCGAGATTTTACTGTGGAATAATCATCCTTCATGACACACTCTCACTAGTTTTTATATATGTGTAAACAAAACTCCTTTAATCAAAAGTATTCATAGACATCCCCCAAGATTTAATCAACCAAACAAAATACATCCCTTTTAGAGTGCTCTTGACCCCAGAGCAAACACACTTATTTGGTTCTCTGATTTGGATAGCTTATGTAGGTATTCTTTCGTGGATATTCGATTTAAGATGTTTTAGTTCTTGTTTGAATGGACACTCTTGACCTATCACACGATGTTTATTGCACATTAGTTCTCCAAGTTCTTTTTCAAAATTTGTTTGTTTATCATCATCGTATATCCTTATTTTCTGATTATTTTTTTTTTATTCTCCATATGATTCGGAAGAGAGATTTATTTGAAAAATGAATTATACGACGATAAACAGGCTGGCGACTCTGATTTTTATAAAAAAACTGAAACAATCCCTAATATAAGTGGAATGACCATCAAGAATTGCATTTAACTTCTCACTGAAATAGGCTAATGAATATTTTTCTTGCTCAAGTACTCCACTTATGTCAACCCCTGAGACATTGCAAGCNTCTCCAAGTTCTTTTTCAAAATTTGTTTGTTTATCATCATCGTATATCCTTATTTTCTGATTATTTTTTTTTCTGTATTCTCCATATGATTCGGAAGAGAGATTTATTTGAAAAATGAATTATACGACGATAAACAGACTGACAACTCTGATTTTTATAAAAAAACAGAAACAATCCCTAATATAAGTGGAATGACCATCAAGAATTCCATTTAACTTCTCACTGAAATAGGCTAATGAGTATTTTTCTTGCTCAAGTACTCCACTTATGTCAACCCCTGAGACATTGCAAGTGAGGGCAAGCAAAACTAATCATTTTTGTAGGGTGGGCAAATTTTTAAATAATTAATTTAGATAAAAATTAAAAAATATTGATAATAATAATAACAAGAAATAAATGGATAAAATACATACAATTAGCATTTTTAGAGAAAAAGCACAAGCAAACGGTAAGATAATACCATTAAATTTATAATTAAAAAATATAAATAGACAAGAATCTAAAATTTAAAAAATGAATAAAAAAGGGGTTAAGTTGCACATTTCCTAATGAGAAGGCAAAATTATAAATTAAGGCCGGTCAAACTTGTAAAAATTAACATCTTAAAATNCAAACGGTAAGATAATACCATTAAATTTATAATTAAAAAATATAAATAGACAAGAATCTAAAATTTAAAAAAAGAATAAAAAAGGGGTTAAGTTGCACATTTCCTAATGAGAAGGCAAAATTATAAATTAAGGCTGGTCAAACTTGTAAAAATTAACATTTTAAAAGCCCAACCTCAAATTAACGTGGTTCCGCCACTGGTCACAAGATGTCTCAAAGGCCATGTAGAAGTTGAGGAACTTCAACGCTGGCCATGTGGAANGCTTAATGAATGATACTAAGAATACCTGATCATGTCTTAATTTCAATAAACTACATGGCCTTTTGTTGTTGTGTTTGTGGAACCAAAATCACCGAGATTTAACCTAGCGCCTAAGCATCGGGTTTATGCGCCTAACCGTCGGGATTGGGCGCCTATGCGCCATTGTCGGGCGCTGCATTCAAAGGGGGGCACTTTTGCATACATGTTTGGGCACAAACAAAGAAGCCGGCGCTTTTGCACCAGCCTTGGGCGCTCAAGCGCCTGTTTTGCTAGGTGCAGTTTTTTTCTTTCCTGAGAGCTAGGCGGTTTTGCGCCCAGAGNACGCAATGGAGAAAAAGAATTCATGTAGCCGACCCCACGTAGTGGGATTAAGGCTTTGTTGTTGTTGTTGTTGTTGTTGTTTGTCGAATTTCGAGTGGCGTGTGTTGTCTTCCTTTGGTATTCGTCAACAAGTTCCTGGTGAAGGAGAGAAGAGTTTGAGATGAGGACTTTTTGGATTTCGACATGTGTTTTTCGTGTCAGATCGGCGAAGGAAGATTGTGAATCGTGTCTTGTAAGTTTCCTTATGTGTGGAGAGAAAACTGGTTTGTGTTCTGTGTAAAGACTATTTGAATTTCAAAGTTTTTTTTTTTTTTTTTTGTAACTCCGTGATTTTTTGTGTGACTCCGTAATTTTTTTGCATTCTCAGGTATTTCCATGTGAAATTCTTGTGTATTTTTTTGGTTGCTTTGATTGTGTTTTTTGTTCAATGTTTGTCCCGTTTTCTCAAATTTGTGTGATCCTATTATTCCGTGGTATGGCTTACTTTCTAATTGATCCTAAGCCCCGATAAAATTGAGAATTATCTTAGGATATTCCTATCATTTGGTATCTAGAAATATCACAAGAGGAGTATCAGGGGTGATACACCACCAGCTCTATTTTAAAATCATATCAACTAAAGCTAAAAGTTATGGGAAGAAGGAAGAAATCATATCAANTTGTGTTTTTTGTTCAATGTTTGTCCCGTTTTCTCAAATTTGTGTGATCCTATTATTCCGTGGTATGGCTTAGTTTTTAATTGATCCTAAGCCCCGATAAAATTGGGAATTATCTTAGGATATTCCTATCATTTGGCATCTAGAAATATCACAAGAGGAGTATCAGGGGTGATACACCACCAGCTCTATTTTAAAATCATATCAACTAAAGCTAAAAGTTATGGGAAGAAGGAAGATATCAAAACATTTGATAACCTCTTTATAAGGCAGAGTGAGAACAAATAGTTTTAAGGCCCGATCTCTTAGCCTGAAATAGCTTTAATCTCATTTCTCTCTCTTAGCAACCAACAAATCTTTTTCAAATAAATTAGCACATTAATCTACCTCCCTTTAAACTGTCCGACTGGATTTGTTCATCTTCTAACAATATCCGGTAGTTCGGTCTATTTAACAATTAAGATAATCTTCTGTATCAAAAACTTCGGCGTCGAGTAATGATTTAAAAAATAGAAATAAAATGTATATTTTCCAGAAAATAAACAATTCTGTAAAAAAAATAATCCAAATGGAATGGAATGAAAAGAAAGTAAGAAAATAAAAAAGAGTAAAAAGTAATCCAATTTCCAGCTAAAGCGATAAAATCTTACCAGAATGGCCGTTAATCTTCCGAATGNAATTCTGTAAAAAAAATAATCCAAATGGAATGGAATGAAAAGAAAGTAAGAAAATAAAAAAGAGTAAAAAGTTAATCCAATTTCCAGCTAAAGCGATAAAATCTTACCAGAATGGCCGCTAATCTTCCGAATTACATGAGTGATCCGGTCCGCCACATAGACATTATCATTATAATCGACGGCGAAGCTCCGAGGTCGCTTGAACATGGTAGAAATCGCATCACCATCTGAGAACCCAGTAGTTCCATTCCCAGAAAGCAGCCTAATGTGGCTCTCTGCAGCTAACATAGAATGAGCAACGAAAAAACGATAACCCCTACCCTAACCCTAATTAACTTAACCAAAACAACAAGAACAACATGAATAATAACGCGGGGGGGAGGGGTGTACAACCTTGGGAGAGAGGAAGATCTAGGGAGTAGAAGGCAGAGTTGCTAGAGTCGAGGAGGAGAAGAAGATTGGGCGATCGCGTGAGAGGATGGAGGGCGAAGGGAATGATGCCGGAGACATCGAGGCCGGCCGAGGGAAGCGGCTTGTTGAAGTCGAGAACAGTAGAAATAGAGTAGCCGGGCTCCAGCAAATGCTCAGAGGAAACTAGGGCTCCGTAGAGCGTGGCGAGCAAGAGCTGAGCTAGAAGAGGTCGTCGGGTTAGCATCTCTGTTGTTTCGAAATTGGAACATGGGGATGGACAGTGAGCATTATGTANATGGAGGGCGAAGGGAATGATGCCGGAGACATCGAGGCCGGCCGAGGGAAGCGGCTTGTTGAAGTCGAGAACGGTGGAAATAGAGTAGCCGGGCTCCAGCAAATGCTCAGAGGAAACTAGGGCTCCGTAGAGCGTGACGAGCAAGAGCTGAGCTAGAAGACGTCGTCGGGTTAACATCTCTGTTGTTTCGAAATTGGAACATGGGGATGGACAGTGAGCATTATGCATACATATAGATACTCTTTTTACTCTGAATAAGGGGAATTTGAGAGTTCAAATAGATTAATATAACATATTAATTATATATATATATATATATATATATATATATATATTACACATGTGAGAACATTATTTTTAATCTCTTTTTCATTAAGAAATTTGAAAAAATATATATACAAAAATTAGTTGGTCATAGCGAATCTTGGTAAACCTAAAGTGCTCTATTGTAGACGGTAGTAGACCACATTAACGACTTCAAAATTCTCAGTTCAACACTTCCCATCTTTTTTTGATGGCATGAGTACTGAAACCCGACGCCTTGGGGTTATTCATATTATTTCCAACCAATATGTTTTGCATTCTAGCATGCACTTTTCATTGTAATAAATTAATAGAGATATATTTCACCTATGAGTGCAAGTGAGCGAGTCAATTTGCATTTGACTAATTTTGATGAGTTTATAAGTCAATCTTATTAAGACATAAACTCAAGCTCAATTTATAGTTTTTTCTCTTAAAATATCTTCAATTCGACTTTGAAAGGCTTGGCTCATTGGCTCATGAGTTGGGTTGATTATGAATCTTAAAATTTTTTCTTTTCNTAATCTCTTTTTCATTAAGAAATTTGAAAAAATATATATACAAAAATTAGTTGGTCATAGCGAATCTTGGTAGACCTAAAGTGCTCTATTGTAGACGGTAGTAGACCGCATTAACGACTTCAAAATTCTCAGTTCAGCACTTCCCATCTTTTTTTGATGGCATGAGTACTGAAACCCGACACCTTGGGGTTATTCATATTATTTCCAACCAATATGTTTTGCATTCTAGCATGCACTTTTCATTGTAATAAATTAATAGAGATATATTTCACCTATGAGTGCAAGTGAGCGAGTCAATTTGCATTTGACTAATTTTGATGAGTTTATAAGTCAATCTTATTAAGGCATAAACTCAAGCTCAATTTATAGTTTTTCTCTTAAAATATCTTCAATTCGACTTTGAAAGGCTTGACTCATTGGCTCATGAGTTTGGGTTGATTATGAATCTTAAAATTTTCGCTTTTCCCCCACTTTAATGAATCATGGTTCAAAGCACAAGTCACGAAGTCTTCCTTGAACATCATTTAACCACATGTGAATGTCTTCAATGTTAGTCTTATCAATGCCTTTTTCAATGTTATTTATCGTTCGTCTCATCATTATCTCAAATGAGCCTTATGCCTCCCATTGTGATTTCTCTACTACTCTTAGTCTTAATGCCATTTCCAATAAGCTCACATTGGGAGTCTTCACCGACAACCTACTATCATGACTTTCCCTAATGTCATTGTTCGTTGGTGACATTGTTGATTGCCCTAATAAAATCCAGTTGATATCTTCTCCTACTGNGGTGAGACCTGCAATGCTCTATGGCGCTGAATGTTGGCCTTTAAAAGAGAAGCATAATAATAAGATAAGTGTGNGATATGTCATTAAAAGTGTTGTTGATATTATTTATGCATGTCTGTTGAAAAGTTAGAGGTGTAAAGTCATGTTTAATTCAAGCTAGCTTACCTATGAAATCATCAGCTCAAAAAAAGAGCTTTTGCTTGCTACAAGCGCTTATTGAAGAAGGCATCAGCTTGAACAACTGTTCAATTAAGAAGTCACTACGATAGTTCATCAAAGAAGGTATTGATGTGACAAACCAATCGATGTAAGAGTTAGTTCATAAGCAAATGAGTTGAACCTCAACTAGCATACTCAAACTTAAGCTCGCAACTTGAGTATGCATGAGTTGTCAGTTTTTTAGTGAGTCAAATTTGAGCCAGCACGGCTCACTTATAAGCATAGAAGTATTAGAGTCATCCACATTATCTTAGTCTTGTAAACTACTTTATATATTTATTGTGTCTTTAATTTTCTAGAAAGATATAAATAATTTTTTGAAGCAGCGCTAACACACTAAGAACAGAAGAATTTTAAAAACATGTTTTCTATTGAGCCGCCCATATGAATTATGACTCTTAAAATCAGAAGAGAATTTGAGTTCACCAAAAGGCATGATATTTGCACATCTAACCTGAACTATTACATGTTTGAGCTTCCAGGACTAAATACTAAATTGGAAATTCAGAAAAAAAACATTTTAATTTTCTTACTTGTGTTTAGTACATGTAAATTTTTAAAGTATTTCACATAAATAATTTTGAATTTGGTATGATCACAATTTTTTTTTTTATATTTTTTTAGTGCATGAAAAGAAGGCTTTTAAGATTTTATGGTTGAATTGGTTTCAAATGTATAGCTTTCCTTTTAGATTGGTGCTGTTTGGTTGCACACTTAGAATGTTAAAATTCTCAAAATAAAACCCAAACCAAAATTATGTATTTGGAAAATTTTAGTGGTGTTTGGTTGTATAAAGTAAATATAGTGCATTATTTTATCATGTTTGATATGAAATAATATGAATTTATTATAAAGTTCAATGACAGTAGTAGTTTATGGTAGTGGCTAGTGATGATAGTCAAGTGATGATGGTGTCGCCTAATGGAGGTCATGATGGTGATGGGTGGTACTGATGATAGCTTGCAATGTATCTTGAAATCGATTAATTTGAAAATACGNTATAACACCAATAATATTCTCAGAACACAATAACACATGAATAACACAAAATAACACCTGAATAACACGGGGGAATATTCCCGACAGAGAAAAATCGGCGCAGTAACAAGTGAGAGTATTCTCCCCTGTGTTATTCATGTGTTATTTTGTGTTATTCATGTGCTATTATGTTATTATAACACCAAGAATATTTTCAAGACACAATAACACATGAATAACACGAGGGAGAATATTTCCCGTGTTATTGCGTCGTTTTTTTTCCTGTCACACTGGGTGTCATTACGTGATTTTATTGGCTACGCACGTTACTCTACGTGCATAGTACTGATGTAATATTTTTTGTCCACGTAGTGGGATTAAAGCTTTGTTGTTGTTGTTGTTGATGTTGTTGTATTTAACTCAGTCTTAGGGGAGTGCACCGGTCATACAAAAGACAATTAATATTTAATTAATTATGCATTGACCAGGCTAATATTCAATTAAATTGCTAAGTTCGAACGAGCACTTTTTCCAAATTATGTGCATTTTTTATTGGTCTAAAAATTAAAATAAATGGGACGAAAACTTCTCGAATAATGATTCAGCTTGCATCTAGGATAAGTTTTCATGTTTCATAACGACTCTTCTGAGCCTTGTATGGAGACTTGACAGTTGCATGGTCAAATTTGTCATCATTTAAAATACATTTGATTATTTTGAAAATGTTTCACATTTTATATAGTTATAATTTCCTAGTTCCTAGGATCAAAAAATGGAGTAATTAAGGTAATAACGAAGGTGATAAAAAAATATAAAATATTAGGATCCTTAAATATAGTGTGCAATTAACATTTACTATAGGAGAAAAATTGGCACAGAATATTTAAATTTTTGTTAGAATGTTTGTTAAAATTATTATTATTATTGCATACTCAAATATAACCATATAACATAAGAATGCCTTTTAGGGTCATTTCATAAGACCTGGTTATTCTTGAACTGAGTCCATCAGTCGAAATGAATGAACTGAGCTTATCTGCTGATATGGTTAAATCAACCAAAACCATAGGGAAAGACCATTGTTACACACAAAAGCATGTGTCAATCCTCACTTAAGGCATTGTCAGACATCTGCATATCAATCTTTTCACTAAGACACTGCAAACATGTGTTGTACCTTACGGGATGTGATTTTATATTTCTTTTATCTCGTGTAAAAGGAGACGAGGACTCGTAGAGGGGTGTTGATTCTTTTCTTTTTCCTCTTTCATGGACTCTCAAAAAAGTTTCACACTCTCCCTCTCCCTCCCTCTTCCTCTCCTTCTCTATTGTTATGGGGGAATCGGAGATCCTTACATCGCCTTCCTACTAGATACAAGGTCTTTACTTGGTTGTATGAGTCACGAGCAATACGAGACCCCACATCTTAAAAAGATTCAACATCATAAAGGATGTGGTGAGCATGTAATTTATACTCAAACTCAACAAGAGGATTATTCTGGCACAATGAGGATTAAAGAACATGATGAATTATACTAGAGAGTTCATGACACAATAGTTTAATGAGTTTGGGGAACAAGTCCTGAAAGTTATACAATATTTGAGGCAAGAAGCCTCTAAAGATCAACCCAAGGCCCATACAAGATCATGTGAACCACCAAGCCAAGAGTCTTCTCAGCAGGATCTACCAAGGGCAGGACCCAAACAAGCCCTTAGTTTGAGCTTAGAAGAAAAAAAAGTACAAAGGGACGAAACCTACATCCTATAGCGTGAACATTCCTAATCCTCAGACAAAAGAGTGTGAAGGAGAAATAGAAGAAGAGGACAAAGGTCATTGGAGAGCATATTCTCAAGAGAGATTGCAGAAGCTTAAGAACTCAAGAATTTCAAGATTTCTTTTTTTGAATCCTATAAAGGGAAGTCATATCCTACTAATCGTATATATTCTTTCGAGTTAGATGTATGTCCTTTGAGGATGAACGACACCCTTGATGTCATTTTGTTCTTTATGACATTGGAAGAATTGACATTTCCTTGGTTCAATAACCTATATACGAAAGTCGCTACCTCATTCATGGAGTTCAAACGCATGTCTATAGCCCAATTCGCTGGCACGTAAAAGTCATCATATAGCTCTCGATCTCTCCTAAAGATCCGTCGAGACCCTAAGAACAGCCTCAGACGTTTCATCACACAGTTCAAGTGGAAGATGTTGGACGTTCATGACCTAGAACAAACTGTTGCTCACGCAACCTTAGCTCCAGGCTTGNGCTTAAGCATGCCTTAACTCTAGCCTAACTCGACTTATTTACACACCTCTTATCTCACATTATTCCATGTGCGTGTAGACAACTTCACTTTAAAGTAAAATAAAAAGTTAGTTTCCTTTCTAATTTATCTCATCATGGGAGCAAATTGAAAGTATAAAGATTTTGGATGTTTCGTAATATTTTTATTTTTTTTCTTAACGGTCATTTAATATTATCCTCTAACAAAACAGGAAGACTTTTCTTACTGNCTTATTTACACACCTCTTATCTCACATTATTCCATGTGCATGTAGACAACTTTACTTTAAGCAAAATAAAAAGTTAGTTTTCTTTCTAATTTATCTCATCATGGGAGCAAATTGAAAGTATAAAGATTTTGGATGTTTCATACTATTTTTAATTTTTTTTCTTAACGGTCGTTTAATATTATCCTCTAACAAAATAGGAAGACTTTTCTTACTAAAATGGTGAGTTTTCCAATGTTTTACACGGGAATAAAGTGTTCCAACATAAATTTATTCATTATGTGCAATAATGTGAGGACAAACACAACAATGTATATTGTATAATGCCCTAAAAACAAATTATGAATTATGAAGATTTATAATTTTTAATGTGAATTATTCCTTAATTTAGGTTACAATTAAGACATGTATTTTTTTATATTTTAGGGCAAGNGATTTATAATTTTTAATGTGAATTATTCCTTAATTTAGGTTACAATTAAGACATGTATTTTTTTATATTTTAAGGCAAGCTTTTTTCTTCTTATGCAAAACATGTAATTATCTACAATCATATAAACTTAATTTAAGCTTTTACACGCTAGCATGCTTGTGTTTTAAGAAAAGTACTTAACTGTTTTGCATTATGCAAGGATTTATGAGATTGTTAACTCAATTTATATGTTAAACAAGCTGGTGTATAATAATTAATATGGATATTTATATNGAGATTGTTAACTCAATTTATATGTTAAACAAGCTGGTGTATAATAATTAATATGGATATTTATATTTTTTTATTTTATTTGTAATGGATTTGTGATAGTGTACAACAAAAAATCAGTTATGAAGACCAACAAAATCAGGGACTCACCGAAACATGCATCAGTCCAAGCCTGCTAAGAAAATAAGTCAAAACAAGGATATTGTAGTTAGTCGACCTAGTTTCACCAAACTTGGATGAGTATCCATCAAGTTCTGAGAAGGTTGAATACAAAGGATCAACTGTGAAGGGCAGGACTTGGATGATCGAATGTGGAAGATGAATGCTAGCATAGAAGCTCAAATGCCAAGAATGAGGATCCCCATATTGTTAGTTGACTTTAGGGGNACAAAAGCAGGGACTCACCGAAACATGCATCAGTCCAAGCCTGCTAAGAAAATAAGCCAAAACAAGGATATTGTAGTTAGTCGACCTAGTTTCACCAAACTTGGATGAGTATCGATCAAGTTCTGAGAAGGTCGAATACAAAGGATCAATTGTGAAGGGCAGGACTTGGATGATCAAATGTGGAAGATGAATGCTAGCATAGAAGCTCAAATGCCAAGAATGAGGATCCCCAGATTGTTAGTTGACTTTAGGGGANGAATTTCATTCGTAGATCCTCTAGGTGGTTGGGATAGCCCTGACATGGTCTTATTGACCTAAATCAGGCCTTTCTGACCCTTGCTTGGTGGATCTAAACTTGGTTGGGTTGGACTCTTAGTNGAATTTCATTCGTAGATCCTCTAGGTGGTTGGGATAGCCCTGACATGGTCTTATTGACCTAAATCAGGCCTTCCTGACCCTTGCTTGGGGGTTGGACTCTTAGATGTGCCTTGATTGGCTAACTTGGGCTTGAGTTTGATTCAAATTAAAATTAAACTTAAAATTAACAGAAATTTAAATTTAATTAAACAAATTTAACAAGAAGGTCACATAGAGTAGGGTGCATTCTAGATTTGATGTAAGGGCATAAATCAAACATATAATTTCATTAATAAAAGACTTAGCAAATTATAATAATGAAGAAGCTTCCCCACTCAAAGTGGTTCTCTCAAGTCCTATGACTTGAGCCATAATACCAACAAGATATTTAAAACCCTTCTTCAACTTTTTTTTAGTGTTGCAAAATGATATGTCATTAAAAGTGTTGTTGATATTATTTATGCATGTCTGTTGAAAAGTTAGAGGTGTAAAGTCATGTCTAATTCAAGCTAGCTTACCTATGAAATCATCAGCTCAAAAAAAGAGCTTCTGCTTGCGACAAGCGCTTATTCAAGAAGGCATCAGCTTGAACAACTGTTCAATTAAGAAGTCACTACGATAGTTCATCGAAGAAGGTATTGATGTGACAAACCAATCGATCTAAGAGTTAGTTCATAAGCAAATGAGTTGAACCTCAACTAGCATACTCAAACTTAAGCTCACAACTTGAGTATGCATGAGTTGTCAGTTTTTTAGTGAGTCAAATTTGAGCCAGCACGGCTCACTTATAAGCATAGAAGTATTAGAGTCATCCACATTATCTTAGTCTTGTAAACTACTTTATATATTTATTGTGTCTTTAATTTTCTGAAGCAGCGCTAACACACTAAGAACAAAAGAATTTTAAAAACATGTTTTCTATTGAGCCACCCATATGAATTATGGCTCTTAAAATCAGAAGAGAATTTGTGTTCACCAAAGGCATGATATTTGCACATCTAACCTGAACTATTACATGTTTGAGCTTGCAGGACTAAATACTAAATTGGAAATTCAGGAAAAAACACTTTAATTTTCTTACTTTTGTTTAGTACATTTAAATTTTTAAAGTATTTCACATAAATAATTTTGAATTTGGTATGATCACAAAAATTTTTTTTTTAATTTTTTAAGTGCATGCTTTTAAGATTTTATGGTTGAATTGGTTTCAAATGTATAGCTTTCCTTTTAGATTGGTGTTGTTTGGTTGCACACTTAGAATGTTAAAATTCTCAAAATAAAACCCAAACCAAAATTATGTATTTGGAAAATTTTAGTGGTGTTTGGTTGTATAAAGTAAATTTAGTGCATTATTTTATCATGTTTGATTTGAAATAAAATGAATTTATTATAAAGTTCAATGACAGTAGTTTATGGTAGTAGCTAGTGATGACAGTCAAGTGATGATGGCCTTCGCCTAATGGAGGTCATGATAGTGATGGGTGGTAGTGTGATGATAGCTTGCAATGTGTCTTGAAACCGATTAATTTGAAAATACATAAAGTAGTTTTGAATTCCTCATAATTTTAATTTTGAGTTTAATAAATAAAATAAAATACAAAAGTCTTTTATGAACCCATTTGACGGTCTAATTATTAGATGCGGAGGACGCACGCAGCGCTACGTGCGCCCTCCGTCCCACTATCATACAGCCGCGATGTGCGGCTGTGATNCATAAAGTAGTTTTGAATTCCTCATAATTTTAATTTTGAGTTTAATAAATAAAATAAAATACAAAAGTCTTTCATGAACTCATTTGACGGTCTAATTATTAGATGCAGAGGACGCATGCAGTGCTACGTGCGCCCTCCGTCCCACTATCATACAGCCGCGATGTACGGCTGTGATCGGAGGGCGCACGCAGCTCTGTGCGCCCTCCGCACGCAATAATCGCTCCATTTGACGGGTTCACCTTGCCTAGCCAATGCCTCCTCAACTTATTTCAATATTTCAACTTATTAAAATATATTTTAGATTTAAAACAACAAAATAAATCCCGAGACAAATTTTCATAAATTCATGATTGCAATTACTAATTACAGATTTCCTATATAATTTAATAATATTATCATTTTCTATTATTATTTAAACGTCGACCATCTGATGATCAGATTAGAAGAGTAGATGTTTTAGATTCGACTTGTGTTAAGAAAGGCAGAGATAGACGTATGAAGACTTGGGCTTATTGTATAAAAAATGATCTTAATTTATTTGAATTAAATGAAAATATGACGCTAAATAGGACGCAATGGAGAAAAAGGATTCATGTAGCCAACCCCATGNTTTAGATTTAAAACAACAAAATAAATCCCGAGACAAATTTTCATAAATTCATGATTGCAATTACTAATTACACATTTCCTATATAATTTAATAATATTATCATTTTCTATTATTATTTAAACATCGACCATCTTATGATCAGATTAGGAGAGTAGATGTTTTAGATTCGACTTGTGTTAAGAAAGACAGAGATAGACGTAGGAAGACTTGGGCTTATTGTATAAAAAATGATCTTAATTTATTTGAATTAAATGAAAATATGATGCTAAATAGGACGCAATGGAGAAAAAGGATTCATGTAGCCAACCCCATGTAGGAAAAAAATATTACATCATTACTACGTACGTAGAAGTAACGTGCGTAGCCAATGAAATCATGTCACGACACCCCGCGCGATAGGGAAAAAAAAAAACGGCGCAGTAACACTGAAAATATTCCCCCGTGTTATTGTGCGTTATTCATGTGTTATTGTGTGTTATTCATGTGTTATTGATGTGTTATTGTATTATTATAACATTCATGTGTTATTGTGTGTTATTCATGTGTTATTGATGTGTTATTGTGTTATTATAACACCAATAATATTCTCAGAACACAATAACACATGAATAACACAAAATAACACCTGAATAACACGGGGAATATTCCCGACAGAGAAAAAAACGGCGCAGTAACAAGGGAGAATATTCTCCCCTGTGTTATTTATGTGTTATTTTGTGTTATTCATGTGTTATTATGTTATTATAACACCAAAAATATTTTCAGGACACAATAACACATGAATAACACATAATAACACATGAATAACACAGAGGAGAATATTTCCCGTGTTATTGCGCCGTTTTTTTTTTCTGTCATGCGGGGTGTCATGACGTGATTTCATTGGCTACGCACGTTACTCTACGTGCATAGTACTGATGTAATATTTTTTCTCCACGTAGTGAGATTAAAGCTTTGTTGTTATTGTTGTTGTTGTTGTTGTTGATGTTGTTGTATTTAACTCAGTCTTAGGGGAGTGCACCGGTCATACAAAAAACGATTAATATTTAATTAATTATGCATTGACCAGGCTAATATTTAGTGGGCTAATATATTTATTGGTCTAAAAATTAAAATAAATGGGACGAAAACTTCTCGAATAATGATTCAGCTTGCGTCTAGGATAAGTTTTTATTTTTCATAAAACGACTCTTCTGAGCCTTGTATGGAGACTTGACAGTTGCATGGTCAAATTTGTGATCATTTAAAATACATTTGATTATTTTGAAAATGTTTCACATTTTATATAGTTATAATTTCCTAGTTCCTAGGATCAAAAAATGGAGTAATTAAGGTAATAACGAAGGTAATAAAATAAAAAATTATTGTTATTATTATTGCACGCACAAATATAACCATATAGCATAAGAATGTCTTTTTAGGGTCACTTCATAAGACCTGGTTATTCTTGAAGTGAGTTCATCAGTCGAAATGAATGAACTGAGCTTCTCTGCTGATATGGTTAAATCAACCAAAACCATAGGGAAAGACCATTGTTACACACAAAAGCATCTGTCAATCCTCACTTAAGGCATTGTCAGATATCTGCATATCAATATTTTCACTAAGGCACTACAAACATGTGTTATACCCTACGGGATGTGATTTTATATTTCTTTTATCTCGTGTATAAAAAAGAGATGAGGACTCGTAGAGGGGTGTTGATTCTTTTCTTTTTCCTCTTTCATGGACTCTCACAAAAGTTTCTCCCTCCCTCTCCCTCCCTCTCCCTCTCCTTCTCTATTGTTATAGGGGAACCATACATCCTTACATCGCCTTCCTACTAGATACAAGGTCTTTACTTGGTTGTATGAAGTCACTAGCAATACGAGACCCCACATCTTAAAAAGATTCAACATCATAAAGGATGTGGTGAGCATGTAATTTATACTCAAACTCAGTTAGAGGATTATTCTGGCACAATGAGGATTAAAGAACATGATGAATTATACTAGAGAGTTCATGACACAATAGTTTAACCAGTTTAGGGAATAAGTCCTGAAAGTTATACAATATTTGAGGCAAGAAGCCTCTAAAGATCAACCCAAGGCGCATACAAGATCATGTGAACCACCAAGCCAAGAGTCTTCTCAGCAGGATCTACCAAGGGCAGGACCCAAACAGACCCTTAGTTTGAGCTTAGAAGAAAAAGAAGTACAAAGGGACGAAACCTACATCCTGTAGCGTGAACATTCCTAATCCTCAGACAAAAGAGTGTGAAGGAGAAATAGAAGAAGAGGACAAAGGTCATTGGAGAGCATATTTTTAAGAGAGATTGCATAAGCTTAAGAACTCAAGAATTTCAAGATTTATTTTTTTGAATCCTATAAAGGGAAGTCATATCCTACTAATCATATATATTCTTTCGAGTTAGATGTATGTCCTTTAAGGATGAACGACACCCTTGATGTCATTTTGTTCTTTATGACATTGGAAGAATTGACATTTCCTTGGTTCAATAACCTATATACGAAAGTCGCTACCTCATTCATGGAGTTCAAACGCATGTCTATAGCCCAATTCGCTGGCACGTAAAAGTCATCATATAGCTCTCGATCTCTCCTAAAGATCCGTCGAGACCCTAAGAACAACCTCAGACGTTTCATCACATAGTTCAAGTGGAAGATGTTGGACGTTCATGACCTAGAACAAACTGTTGCTTACGCAACCTTAGCTCTAGGCTTACATAAAAGCCTGTTCAAGTACACACTTGGTTTACAAAAGCTAAACTTTGGTCAAGCTCTTGGAGCTCACAAATCATCACATTTCTGCTAAGGAATAAAATTCTCGGCCTTGCTCCTCTTGACCACAGGAACCCAAAGAGAAGTTTCAAAGACTGTCTTTGGGTTGGGGACAAGAACTGCCTCAATTACCTCCTGTTAAGGTCACGCCCTTGAGGGTATCAATGTCTGAGATCGTCGAGGCCATCCACATTAAAGACTTCTTTAAGAATNACAAAAGCTAAACTTTGGTCAAGCTCTTGGAGCTCACAAATCATCACATTTCTGCTAAGGAATAAAATTCTCAGCCTGGCTCCTCTTGACCACAGGAGCCCAAAGAGAAGTTTCAAAGACTGTCTTTGGGTTGGGGACAAGATCTGCCTCAATTACCTCCTGTTAATCTCGCGCCCTTGATGGTATCAATGTCTGAGATCATCGAGGCCATCCAGATTAAAGACTTCTTTAAGAAGCAATTTCCTATGAAGGTGGGAGCTTACACATGTGATCCCAACAAATATTAAAATAAACGCAATAAATAGTGAGAATTTTGTAAAAAACAGCTTTCTAGTCCAGCGAAGAAGCAGCTGGTTTCGTTTCCAAATGGCCCGTCCCGCCGGTCTACAAAGCGGTTACGTCGTCCCTCATCCACCTTAACGCGTCCCACTCCAGACATTGACGTTTCTTTAAACCCTCCCCTCACGCGTTTCCCTTCCTCCTGAAAACTCGGGTAGGGAGGATAATACAATTAGGGCAAACCCTAGCGCCATCTTCCTCCCTCCCTCTCCCAACCCTCTCCATCCCTTCGCTATCAATGGATTCCTCGGCGAATCGAACGGCTCACGACGAAGGATTGCCAAAGGAGGCGGATATCATGTTCGATAAACGCGGCTGCTGCTGTTTCGTCTCCCCGTGGTCTCGCCGGCGCACATCCGCTTCCACTTCGGCCGACTGGTGGGAGCGGATTCAACCATCCGATCGTTCTTGCGCGTCCGGGTGCTTAACGGAGGCTTCGATGAAACTCCGGGATTGGTCCGAGCTCATCGCCGGACCGAGATGGAAGACCTTCATCCGGCGATTTAATAAGAATNCGACTGGTGGGAGCGGATTCAACCATCCGATCGTTCTTGCGCGTCCGGGTGCTTAACGGAGGCTTCGATGAAGCTCCGGGATTGGTCCGAGCTCATCGCCGGACCGAGATGGAAGACCTTTATCCGGCGATTTAATAAGAACTCTCGCAATCTCGGCGGCAGCACGAGACTCGGTGTGAGATTCCAGTACGATCCCCTTAGCTATGCACTCAACTTCGATGAAACCCCCGATGCCGATGCTGGATTTCGTGACTTCTCCTCCCGCTATGCCGCGCCGCCATTGTCAGTGAAGTCGTCGATGGATCTCGGCGGACGGAATGCGCCGCCACTGTTCGCTGCCGTACCGACCGTCCCCGCCGTCGCCGGCGAAGGCGCCGTTTTGCGCTGATTTATCGAGCGGTGAGTTGGCTAGCAAACTATTAGGCTGTAAGGTGGTCTAAAGGCTCGGGATGATTGTTTGATTAGACTTATTATACTGAAAATTGCTGCCATCGATCATGCTGTGGGCTATCGTTTTGTTTATGATTGTTTGATTTTGATTATTTATTTGTATTCAGAAGCATAGCTGTTTTTTTTATCTTTTGATTGTGGTTGTGAGATGTAGTATTCATTGGTGTGAATAATGGAAAGAAATTCTTTTAGACATATCCCTGTTTTTTTTAATAGCTTTCAGGAAATATCTGGTTACTCTACAATGTACAGGATGAATGTTTTTGTTTAGTAAAAAATAATGCTTTGTAATTATTTTGATTGTTGTTTTCTAAAATTTTGAAAACAATGCTAAAATGTTATTCTTATTTCAATTGGGTTTCATCAGAGATTGTTTTAAGTCTTTCCCTTTTGGCTTTTGTTTTTGATGTTCTGATTAGGGTTGTAAACGAGTCGAGTTTGAGTGAGTTGTGCCTCGACTCGTGTTCGGCTCAAAATAGGCTCGACAGAATATAAAATGCCGCGAAATCGCGCCAATAATACCGCGGACGACGGAATAACACCGATAACACAACAATAACATCCGCAATAACACCTAAGTAACACCCAAATTGCGCAGGTGTTATTCATGTGTTATTGCAGTGTTATTCATGTGTTATTGTTGTGTTATCGGGTGTTCTTCCGCGGTGTTATGCTGATATTATAAAATAATACCGCGAAGTAACACCTATAATTGGAGAATAATATTGCGGAATAACACTTTGGTATTATTCCACGGTATTATTATCGTATTATTGGTGTTATTTCACGGTGTTATTGATGTTATCGGTGTTATTCTGCGATGTTATTGATGTTATTATGTGTGAGATATGTAATCACATAAGAATTATGTGCTACATTTGTACATTCCTTCAAAATATTGTTTAAACCTATTTACAAGTTCAAGTGGTAATTTAATATATTTTTTATGCCGATGATTTAAATGTATTTGCTTATTAGTATTATTTATATCATTTGGTGACATATAAATTATTATTGAAATATTTATAATTTAATTATCTAGTTATTTGTTTGATTTTGTTATAGTACTTTTACTTCAAAATAGCATACATATGCACATGACAAAAGAAATTTGATGCTTGAATACACAAGAAGTCTTCATATAAGTAATTAAATTATCATTAAATATACATTTTATCAAGGTCTTAATCATCCACTTATTAAACAATAAATTATCATTATTAAATATACATTTATCTTGTTACATTTATTGAGCGCACCAATTTGCTTATAGCTCTAATTTACTTATTTTTTGTTTTATAGCTTGAATTGTAAATGAACAAAGTAGAGCTAAAACTCATATAATGAAAGGTTTATAAAGTTGTATAAGTGTACTATGCATCTTTTCAGTGTTATGAACAATTATTATAAATTTTTTAAGTAGAAAAACATATAACAATAGTGTATGAACATAAATATAATTATTTTTGCTTTATATAATATACATAATACTTTATACTCAATATTCCGCGGTGTAACACCGCGGAATAACACCGATAACACCAATAATACCGTGAAATAACACCAGTAACATCACTGACGGCAGAAAAATACCAATAACACAACAAGTTTTTCTCGGTGTGTTGTTCCGCAGAGTTACATCGCAGCATAACACCAATAACCCCGTGGATGGAAAAATAACACCGATAACACAACGAGTGTTTCTCGAGTGTTATTCCGAGGTGTAATACCTCAGAATAACACCAATAACACTGTGAAATATTGAAAATATTTTATTTATTTATTTCTTTACAAGCCAATTTGAGCCGAACACGAGCAAACAAATATTTGTTCGTGTTCGGCTCATTTTTATTCGAGCTTAAAAATTTGTTTGTGTTTGGCTCGTTAAACTTAACGAATCAGCCAAAATGAGTTGTTTAATGAGCTGAACACGAGCTGTTCGCGAACAACAAGCCGTTTTGACAGCTCTAGTTTTGACTAGAAGTTTGGCTGCAAGGAGGATTTAAGTTAAATAGGATTTAATAAATTCGGTCAATCCTGATTTACTAAATCTAAATATCATTAAATCCAAAATATTGTTTGGTTCAATTAAGGTTAAAGCAAGTTAAATTCATTAGAGGTGTTTGGCATACATCCACTTGAAATATTTTTTTCTTGGGCTAAGTCCGTTAAATCCAACTAATAAGTGGATTTAGTAAATCCAGATTTAATTAACAGAACAAGCATACTTCAAAAATTTACAAAGCCGTGTCGTTGTATTTGTTCTTTATGAAGTTGCTTGAGGATTTTGCTGAGAGAGTTTTTTATGATGATGCTTGCTGACCATAGAGAGACTTACCTACATTATTTTCATACAAGCAATGACATTTGAGAGACATCTTTTTGTTTATTAGATTCTTGTGAGACATTTCATATTTGTTATTTGTTTATTTACTTTAGACATTTTATTTGTTTATATTTTTCAAGCTGCTTTGGATATTTATGTTGCTTTGGTCATCATACTACTTTACTTGAGAGTTTTTTCATTATTTGTTATGTTTTCTTTTTTTACTTTTGTAATGTTATCTGGTTATATTTGTTTTGTTCATAACCTTATATGATTGTAACTAATTTATTGATGCTTGTGTGTTAGCCACATCCATACTAAAATACATTGATGCAACTAGAGAAAAATGTGAAAGGAGAGTTGCACCTGCGATATGCTTGATGTATGATTATTACAACTCGTACATAGAGCGCTCCCCTTGCATGACATCCTCATACGTTGACAATACAACAAGATTTAGCAATATGCTCCGCATGAGACATGTGGTATTCATTGATCTGTTGGAGGAACTACACAAAAATCATAGACTTCGTGACTAATCCAGAATGACTTCACGAGAGGTACTAACAATAACCCTCTACATATTATTGCAGAATGAATTAAAGCGAGGATCTATGGAGTGATTTCAACATTATTCTGAAATGATTTGCAAATACTTCTCAGTATGGTTGAATACACTTGTCACTTTTTCTCCATATGTCATAAAACCAACAAATTCTACATTCGAATGGACCCCCACAAAGATGTCACACAATGTGCAATATATATCATATTTTAAAGTAATTTATTCTATTTATTACATTCAATTTTTATATAAATGTCGTAATTATGTAACCCTTAGTTATCGTTCTAGAATTATATTAGAGCAATTGATGAAGCACACATTGATGCATGTGCTCCAAATAATGATAATATCACATTCATCGGCCGTTGTGGGTCCCCGACGTAGATTGACATGACAATATGTGACTTTATCATGTGCTTTAGTTTTGTCGTTGTCAGTTGGGAGGACAATGCACATGATAGTTAAATTTTTAAATCTGCAACACGAAATAACAAATATAGTTTCTCACATTCACCCAAAAGTTCGCTTGAGACTGAGCTACTCTCCTAATTCTTTTTTCCTTCAACACTAATTATTCAATTCACATCAGGTAATACGAGATACCACGTACTCGATTTTAAGCGAGCCAGCAATGTCGCGCGGGGTATGAAAGAAATGTTTAATAAAAGACATTTCTCTTTATGTAGTGTCATTGAGAGGACTTTTGGTGTTTGGAAGAAGAAATTATTATACTTCGTGATATGTCATCCCACCGTTTCCTATATAGGTGCTGAGTGTGATTGCCACGATAGCTCTCCACAATTACATTCGTCAGCATCCTTCCCACAACGACATTAATTTCTGTATAGTAGACGAGGATCATGCACATGTTCTTGCCGAGGCATATGGGTACCTTCTTGGATAGTTTTTGTCACAGGATGAAAATAATGTTCCTCATACCTGCACTAAAGATGAGAAATGTGCAAAATAGATGACAGAGTTAAGAGGACGAATTACGAATGCGATAGTTGGAGAGTGGTTAGAGGAAATGTTAGTTTTTATTTCTGTTAATTGTAATAGTTGTTGAAGACATTCATTGTTTATTATATCATTGTTTTATACAGTCATGTTAATCACTTTTAAGTGAGATGTCTATCTTTATTTTGTAATGTTCAGCACTGAATATTTGTTTTTAAAGTATAAATCTACTAGTATGAATAGTTCTATTGCAAATAACATTACTATATAGGGGTATAACGATCATTTGTCCAGAAATAGCTGCAGCACAACTGTTTTCAAACTGTAAAATCAAACAAGACGGTCAGCTTATCCGTATAGCTTCAGTGCAGCTACTTATTTTTAAGCTGCTGCCGCCCCAAACAAACCCTAAGTTTCAAAATTTTCTTGCTCCTTTATAGATTGCTAACGAAAATTTATAAATCAAATAAATTATGAATACATAATTTGCTAACAATACTCCCTGTTGGGCGTTTTTCACACTCATTTCTTGTATCCTTGTCGTGATAAGCTGGATCCATCATTCTGGAGTTTTTCTGTCGGGGGGAGTCATCGGGTTCGGGTGATCAGCTGGATGAAAAGGTCGGTTGTCAAAGGAAAAAGTCAGCCATCAGAGTTCTTTGTTATTTTGCATGCTCTGAGGAAGAGCTCTATAATTGCTCGCCCTGGAGGCGAGTCATAACGATGTTCGACCTAGAGTTGATTCCTGGAGTGGTTCACCCCAAAGTGGTGTCCTAGAGTTGTTTGACCCGGGGTGGAGTCCTTGAGTCATTTGCCTCGGAGTGGTATCCGAGAGTTATTCGCCTTGGGGTGGAGGCCTGGAGCAATTTGTCCCATAGTGGAGTTCTGGAGTTGTTCACCCTAGAGTGTTGTCCTGGAGCTGTTCGCCCTGAAGTGGAGTCATTGAGTTGTTTGCCTTTGTAGTGGAGCTGTTCGCCCCAAAGTAATGTTGTGGAGCTGTTCGTCCCGCGATGGACTCTTGGAACAATTCGCCTTGGTGTGGAGTCGCGGAGCTCTGCACCCCATCATTGAGCTTGTCGTTGTCGGTTAACGAGTTGTTTTATACCCCTAGCGGAGCTTTGTCGTTGTTGGGTATTATATTTTTTTTGTACCCCTCGCGGAGCTTGTTAATGTCAGGTGTTATTTTTTTTATACTCATCGTGGAGCTTGTTGTTGTCAGGTGTTAGATTTTTACATACCCCTTGCAGAGTTTATCACTACCAGGTGTTATATATTTTTTTACACTCCTAACGAAGCTTGTCGCTGTCGGGGGTTAGATTTTTCCACACCCCTCGCGAAGCTGGTCGCTGTCGGGGGTTAGATTTTGTTTCTTCCACCCCTCGTAAAGCTTGTCGCTACGTAGTGTTAGATTTTTTTTCTTACACCACTTGCTGAGTTTGTCGCTACGGGGTGTTAGTTTTTTTTACACTCATCGCGAGTGTTAGATTTCTTCTTACACCCCCTCAAGGAGCTAGTCGCTGCCTGGTGTTAAATTTTTTTGCATCCCTCACGAAGCTTGTCTTTGTCGGGTGGCGAATCATCTCAAGACCCTTATTACTGATCGGACGTCTATGCAACATTGTCGATTTTACTATCCGGGTTTGAGTTCCCCAAGTGTCGAGCTACTTCCTGTATGCATGAATTTATTGAGCTAGCCTAGTCTCGACCGTATGGACCGTAGGGTGGATTCTTTGCACTTATGCTTCTTCAAAATGACGTAGAATAAACTTATAGATATATAAAACAAAAATAGTTTTCAATTTATAATGCAGAGAATAATCATTGCATCACTTTAAAACACTACATATGAAAAAATTTCTTTTGAGATCTCTTATACTATATTAAGTCATACCTTTCATTGTAATAAGAAAAAAAAAGTGAGAGGTGTGTATGTCAATTTATTTTATTTTATTTTTGTTTTGAGGGTATTCCAAAGCAAAAGTGAGCGGTCAGATCGATAGAAAAAAAATATACTTTCAGAAGTTAGATACATAAAACAAAAGGATTAGATGATATATGTGTAAATTCTTATTGATTGAAATGGTCGGTCAGATGTTGGTGATCGACCGGAAACAATTAGAGCAACGGTCGTTCGGGGAGTGTTGCCGGTTGACAGGTAGCCTATCAGACGATGACAAAATAATTTAGTGATATGGAAGTATCTAAATCCGTAAGAATTGAGTGGTATGTAGGTAAATTTGTATATAAGTAGTGTTAGGTGTGCAAATCTATATAAATTGGGCGGCAGGTGGAGTAATTGCACGAGTTTAGGTAAGTTTGTGGTTATAAGTAAGAAATTACAAACTAGATGGGCCATGTAAGTAGTTACTTAAGGTTTTGGCATCATGGAGGTTTCGCTTTGGAGATGGAGATAGAGGAGGATTCTCAACTTGATATAATTAATAAGAGGTTTTTGCATAGTCATTCAATTCTTAATATAGTTATTAAGAATTGATTGAGAGAGAGAAGATATCAAATTGAATTTTAATAAGATGATATTCATGCACAAGGCTAATCTCATGAGTACTCTATGTATCAAATTCAATCTTTTAGAGATGGATCAAAGAACCTTCACTAACATTTCCTTTTATCAAGAGGGATAAGAAAAGATGTTTGGATGTGATGTTTCAAGCCTATAAACAAATTCATTAAGCAATGAGAGCTAAAATTAGCTTCAAACAATGGTTTTGCACTCACTCAAAAACATATATGAATTTATCACATATGCACATGATTTTTATGTGGAAACCTATAAAAAGAAGAAAAAAATCTTTATCAATTGAAATAATACTCACTATTTTTAATCCAAAATTTTAGAGGTTTGCCCTTAATAAAAACTACTTTTGGCACTTGTATGATGTAACAGAATAAAATTCTGCTGAATGTACCTCACAATAATAAAAAATAGAGTAGACATTGATATGATGTAAGAGAATAAATTTATATTGATGTGGTTAATGTTGTATGATGGTTAAGATAAGCATTGTCCTTTAGAAATGGAGAAAACCAAGTGACTTATGGAACAAGTGTGAGCAATTAGTGCATAACAAATTTTAGGAGGGTAAAATTGAGTGAGCTAGGGAAAATGGACAAGATTCAAGTAGTTTTTTTCTCACAAAAAGTATAGATTTTTGAGTGTCCTAGAGTTAGTGTGCGATTAATGTAATCCAAGAATACAGAGAATGACTATTGTTAACTAGATAGCTATTAAAGTTCTAAAATTCTTTATAATTTGAAAACTCTTTGGTTTTAGAAGTTTAAAATATATCGGATTTGTGGGATGGACATTTGACAATTTTTACTAACATCATCCAAATATATGTTGGCATGAGTTAGTGTTGGTTTTGCTCTCCCTTAAATGGGAAGGTTATTGGACCGTTACATACATGTTTTATTAAAGTTTTCTTGACAAACATGGGCGACTAACTTAGGCCTAATGTGGCGGTTTTATAGTTTTTTACTTTAATGATGTCTACAATTGATAGATGAAGTATACTATTTTAGTCATCAAATTGATCAAAATAATCTTAATAGCATTTGTGGGTTAATTTGGCNCCGTTTTGCGCTGATTTATCGAGCGGTGAGTTGGCTAGCAAACTATTAGGCTGTAAGGTGGTCTAAAGGCTCTGANATGCCGCGCCGCCATTGTCAGTCAAGTCGTCGATGGATCTCGGCGGACGGAATGCGCCGCCACTGTTTCCCGCCGTACCGACCGTCCCCTCCGTCGCCGGCGACGGCGCCGTTTTGCGCTGATTTATCGAGCGGTGAGTTGGCTAGCAAACTAGTAGGCTGTAAGGTGGTCTAAAGGCTCGGGATGATTGTTTGATTAGAATTATTATACTGAAAATTGCTGCCATCGATCATGCTGTGGGCTATCGTTTTATTTATTATTGTTTGATTTTGATTATTTGTTTGTATTCAGAAGCATAGCTGTTTTTGTATCTTTTGATCATGGTTGTGAGATGTAGTATTCATTGGTGTGAATAATGGAAAGAAATTCTTTTAGACATATCCCTTGTTTTTTTTTTAATAGCATTCAGGAAGTATCTGGTTACTCTACAACGTACAAGATGAATGTTTTTGTTTAGTAAAGAATAATGCTTTGTAACTATTTTGATTGTTGTTTTCTAAAATTTTGAAAACTTTGACATTATATGAAAATGTTAATATTTCAGTTGGGTTTCATCAGAGATTGTTTTAAGTCTTTCCCTTCTGGCTTTTGTTTTTGATGTTCTGATTATGGTCGTAAACGAGCCCAGTTTGAGCGAGTTGTGCCTCGACTGATGTTCGAAATGGCTCGTGAACACTGTGTTCGTGTTCGGCTCGAATAAAATATTCATGTTCGTGTTCGACTCGAAATAGGTTCGGCAGAATATAAAATGCCGCGGAACGGCTCCAATAATACAGCAGACCACGGAATAACACCGATAGCATCCGCAATAACACCTGAGTAACGCCCAAATTGCGCGGGGGTGTTATTCAGGTGTTATTGTTGTGTTATCGGGTGTTATTCCTCGGTGTTATTAAGGTGTTATGTTGATATTATAAAATAATACCGCGAAGTAACACCTATAATTGGAGAATAATATCGCGAATAACACTTTGGTATTATTCTACGGTATTATTATCGTATTATTGGTGTTATTCCACGGTGTTATTGATGTTATCGGTGTTATTCTGCGGTGTTATTGGTGTTATTATGTGTGAGATATGTAAATACATAAGAATTATGTGCTACATTTGTACATTCCTTCAAAATATTGTTTAAACCTATTTACAAGTTCAAGTGGTAATTTAATATATTTTTTATGCGGATGATTTAAATGTATTTGCTTATTAGTATTATTTATATCATTTGGTGACATACAAATTATTATTGAAATATTTATAATTTATTTATCTAGTTATTTGTTTGATTTTGTTATAGTACTTTTACTTCAAAATAACATTCATATGCACATGATATAAGAAAATTGATGCTCGAATGCACAAGAAATCTTCATATAAGTAATTAAATTATTATTAAATATACATTTTATCAAGGTCTTAATCATCCACTTATTAAACAGTAAATTATCATCATTAAATATACATTTATCTTCNAAATTATCATTATTAAATATACATTTATCTTGTTACATTTATTGAGCGCACCAATTTGCTTATAGCTCTAATTTACTTATTTTTTGTTTTATAGCTTGAATTGTAAATGAACAAAGTAGAGCTAAAACTCATATAATGAAAGGTTTATAAAGTTGTATAAGTGTACTATGCCTCTTTTCAGTGTTATGAACAATTATTATAAATTTTTTAACTAGAAAAACTTATAACAATAGTGTATGAACATAAATATAATTATTTTTGCTTTATATAATATACATAATATTTTATACTCAATATTCCGCGGTGTTATTGGTTTTATTCCGTGGTGTAACACCGCGGAAAAACACCGATAACACCAATAATACCGCGAAATAACACCAGTAACATCGCTGACTGCAGAAAAATACCAATAACACAACAAGTTTTTCTCGGTGTGTTGTTCCGCAGAGTTACATCGCAGCATAACACCAATAACCCCGTGGATGGAAGAATAACACCGATAACACAACGAGTGTTTCTCGAGTGTTATTCCGAAGTGTAATACCTCAGAATAACACTAATAACACTGTGAAAAATTGAAAATATTTTATTTATTTATTTCTTTACTAGCCAATTTGAGCCGAACACGAGCAAACAAATATTTGTTCGTGTTCGGCTCATTTTTATTTGAGCTTAAAAATTTGTTTGTGTTTGGTTCGTTAAACTTAACGAATGAGACAAAATGAGTTGTTTAATGAGCTGAACACGAGCCGTTTGCGAACAATGAGCCGTTTTGACAGCTCTAGTTTTGACTAGAAGTTTGGCTGCAAGGAGGATTTAAGTTAAATAGAATTTACTAAATTCGGTCAATCCTGATTTGCTAAATCTAAATATCATTAAATCCAAAATATTGTTTGGTTCAATTAAGGTTAAAAAGGTTAAATTCATTAGAGGTGTTTGGCATACATCCACTTGAAATATTTTTTTCTTGTGCTAAGTCCGTTAAATCCAACTAATAAGTGGATTTAATAAATCCAGATTTAATTAACAGAACAAGCATACTTCATAAATTTACAAAGACCTGTCGTTGTATTTGTTCTTTATGAAGTTGCTTGAGGATTTTGCTTAGAGAGAGTTTCTTATGACGATGCTTGCTGACCATAAAGAGACTTACCTACATTATTTTCATACGAGCAATGACATTTGAGAGACATCTTTTTGTTTATTAGATTCTTGTGAGACATTTCATATTTGTTATTTGTTTATTTACTTTGGACATTTTATTTGTTTATGTTTTTCAAGCTGCTTTGGATATTTATGTTGCTTTGGTCATACTACTTTACTTGAGAGTTTTTTCATTATTTGTTATGTTTTCTTTTTTACTTTTGTAATGTTATATGGTTATGTTTGTTTTGTTCATAACCTTATATGATTGTAACTTATTTATTGATGCTTGTGTGTTAGCCACATCCATACTGAAATACATTAATGTAACTAGAGAAAAACGCGGAAGGAGAGTTGCACCTGCGATATGCTTGATGTATGATTATTATAACTTGTACATAGAGCACTCCCCTTACATGACATCCTCATACGTTGACAATACAACAAAATTTAGCAATATGCTCCGAATGAGACATGTGGTATTCACTGATCTGTTGGAGGAACTACACAAAAATCATAGACTTCATGACTAATTCAGAATGATTTCACAAGAGGTACTAACAATAACCCTCTACATATTATTGCAGAATGAATTAAAGCGAGAATCTATGAAGTGATTTCAACATTATTCTGAAATGATTTGCAAATACTTCTCACTAGGGTTGGATACACTTGTCACTTTTTCTCCATATGTCATAAAACCAACAAATTCTACATTCGAATGGACCCCCACAAAGATTTCACACAATGTGCAATATATATCATATTTTAAAGTAATTTATTATATTTATTACATTCAATTTTTATATAAATGTCGTAATTATGTAGCCCTTCGTTATCGTTCTACAATTATATTAGAGCAATTGATGGAACACACATTAATGCACGTAAATTGACATTACAATATGTGACTTTATCATGTGCTTTAGTTTTGTCGTTGCCAGTTGGGAGGACAATGCACATGATAGTTAAATTTTTAATCTGCAACACAGAATAACAAATATAGTTTCTCACATTCACCCAAAAGTTCGCTTGAGACTGAGCTACTCTCCTAATTCTTTTTTTTCCTTCAACACTAATTATTCAATTCACATCAGGTAATACGAGATACCACATACTCGATTTTAAGCGAGCCAGCAATGTCGCACGGGATGTGAAAGAAATGTTTAATAAAAGACATTTCTCTTTATATAATGTCATTGAGAGGACTTTTGGTGTTTGGAAGAAGAAATTTTTATACTTCGTGATATGTCATCCCACTGTTTCCTATATAGGTGCTGAGTGTGATTGCCACGATAGCTCTCCACAATTACATTCGCCAACATCCTTCCCGCAACGACATTAATTTCTGTAGAGTAGACGAGGATCATGCACATGTTCCTGTCGAGGCATATGGGTACCTTCTTGGACAGTCTTTGTCACAGGATGAAAATGATGTTCCTCATACCTACACTAAAGATGGGAAATGTGCAAAATAAATGACAGAGTTAAGAGGACGAATTACAAATGCGATAGTTGGAGAGTGGTTAGAGGAAATGTTAGTTTTTATTTCTGTTAATTGTAATAGTTGTTGAAGACATTCATTGTTTATTATATCATTGTTTTATACAGTCATGTTAATCACTTTTAAGTGAGATGTCTATCTTTATTTTGTAATGTTCTGCACTGAATATTTGTTTTTAAAGTACAAATCTACTAGTATGAATAATTCTATTACAAATAACATTACTATATAGGGGTATAACGATCATTTGTCCAGAAATAGCTGCAGTACAACTATTTTCAAACTGTAAAATCAAACAAGACGGCCAGCTTATCCGTATAGCTTCAGTGCAGCTACTTATTTTTAAGCTGCTGCCGCCCTAAACAAACCCTAAGTTTCAAAATTTTCTTGCTCCTTGATAGCTTGCTAACGAAAATTTATAAATCAAACAAATTATGAATACATAATTTGCTAACGATACTCCCTGTTAGGCGTTTTTCACGCTCATTTCTTGTATCCTTGTCGTAATAAGCTGGATCCATCATTCTGGAGTTTTTCTATCGGGCGGAGTCATCAGGTTCCGGTGACCAGCTGGATGAAAAGGTCGGTCATCAAAGGAAAAAGTCAGCCATCAGAGTTCTTTGTTATTTTGCATGCTCTGAGGAAGAGTTCTAAAATTGCTCGCCTTGGAGGCGAGTCCTAAAGATGTTCGACCTACAGTTGATTCCTGGAGCGGTTCACCCCAAAGTGGTGTCCTAGAGTTGTTTGACCCGGGGTGGAGTCCTTGAGTCATTTGCCTTAGAGTGGTATTCAGGAGTTATTCGCCTTGGGGTGGAGGCCTGGAGCAATTTGACCCATAGTGGAGTTCTGGAGTTGTTCACCCTAGAGTGTTGTCCTGGAGCTGTTCGCCCCGAAGTGGAGTCATTGAGTTGTTTGCCTTTGTAGTGGAGTTGTTCGCCCCAAAGTAATGTTGTGGAGCTGTTCGTCCCGCGATGGACTCTTGGAACAATTCGCCTTGGTGTGGAGTCGCGGAGCTCTGCACCCCCTCATTGAGCTTGTCGTTGTCGGGTGACGAGTTGTTTTATACCCCTCGCGGAGCTTTGTCGTCGTTGGGTATTATATTTTTTTGGTACCCCTCGTGGAGCTTGTTAATGTCAGGTGTTAGTTTTTTTTTACACTCCTCGTGGAGCTTGTTGTTGTCAGGTGTTAGATTTTGACATACCCCTTGCAGAGTTTATCACTAGCAGGTGTTATATATTTTTTTACACTCCTAACAAAGCTTGTCGCTGTGGGGGGGTTAGATTTTTCCACACCCCTCGCGAAGCATGTCGCTGACAGGTGTTAAATTTTGTTTCTTCCACCCCTCGCAAAGCTTGTTGCTACGTAGTGTTAGATTTTTTTTCTTACACCACTAGCTGAGTTTGTCGCTACGGGGTGTTAGTTTTTTTTACACTCATCGCGAGCGTTAGATTTCTTCTTACACCCCCGTAAAGAGCTAGTTGCTGCCTGGTGTTAAATTTTTTTGCATCCCTCACAAAGCTTGTCTTTGCCGGGTGGCGAATCATCTCAAGACCCTTATTACCGATCGGACGTCTATGCAACATTGTCGATTTTACTATCAGAGTTTGAGTTCCCCAATTGTCGAGCTACTTCCAGTATGCAGGAATTTATTGAGCTAGCCTAGTCTCGACCATATGGACCGTAGGGTAGATTCTTTGCACTTATGCTTCTTTAAAATGACGTAGAATAAACTTCTAGATATATAAAACAAAAATAGTTTTGAATTTATAATGCAGAGAATAATCATTGCATCACTTTAAAACACTACATATGAAAAAATTTCTTTTGAGATCTCTTATACTATATTCAGTCATACCTTTCACTGTATATAAGTTTATATGTTTATATGTTTGAAATAAGAAAAAAGAACTGAGAGGTGTGTATGTGAATTTATTTTATTTTACTTTTGTTTTGAGGGGACATACTATTGGTTTGTATTCCAAAGTAGAAGTGGGCGGTCAGATCGATAGAAAAAAATATATTTTCAGAAGTTAGATAAATAAAACAAAAGGATTAGATGATATATGTGTAAACTCTTATTGATTGAAATGGTCGGTCAGATGTTGGTGATCGGCCGGAAACAATTAGAGCAATGGTCGTTCGGGGAGTGTTGCCGGTTGACAGGTAGCCTATCGGACGATGACAAAATAATTTAGTGATATGGAAGTATCTAAATCCGTAAGAATTGAGTGGTATGTAGGTAAATTTGTATATAAGTAGTGTTGGGTGTGCAAATCTATATAAATTGGGCGGCAGGTGGAGTAATTGCACAAGTTTAGGTAAGTTTGTGGTTATAAGTAAGAAATTACAAACTAGATGGGTCATGTAAGTAGCNGGTTTTTGCATCATGGAGGTTTCGTTTTGGAGATGGAGATAGAGGAGGATTCTCAACTTGATGTAATTCATAGTCATTCAATTCTTAATATAGTTATTAAGAATTGATTGAGAGAGAGAAGATATCCAATTGAATTTTAATAAGATGATATCAATGCACAAGGCTAATCTCATGAGTTCTCTATGTATCAAATTCAATCTATTAGAGATGGATCAAAGAACCTTCACTAACATTTCCTTTTATCAAGAGGGAGAAGAAAAAGATGTTTGGATGTGATGTTTCAAGCCTATAAACAAATTCATTAAGCAATGAGAGCTAAAATTAGTTTCAAACAATGATTTTGCACTCACTCAAAAACATATATGAATTTATCACATATGCACCTGATTTTTATGTGGAAGTCTATAAAAAGAAAAAAAAAATCTTTATCAATTGAAATAATACTCACTATTTTTAATCCAAGCTTTTAGAGGTTTGCCCTTAATAAAAACTACTCTTGGCACTTGTATGATGTGACAGAATAAAATTATGCTGAATGTACCTCACAGTAATAAAAAATAGAGTAGACATTTATATGATGTAAGATAATGAATTTATATTGATGTGGTTAATGTTGTATGATGGTTAAGATAAGCATTGTCCTTTAGAAATGGAGAAAACCAAGTGACTTGTGGAACAATTGTGAGCACTTAGTGCATAACAACTTTTAGGAGAAGGTAAAATTGAGTGAGCTTGGAAAAATGAACATGATTCAAGTAGTTTTTTTTTTCTCACAAAAAGTATAGATTTTTGAGTGTCCTAAAGTTAGTGAACGATTAATGTAGTCCAAGAATATAGAGAATGACTATTGTTAACTAGATAGCTATTAAAGTTCTAAAATTCTTTATAATTTGAACACTCTTTGGTTTTAGAAGTTTAAAATATATCAGATTTGTGGGATGGACATTTGACAATTTGTACTAACATCATCCAAATCTATGCTGGCATGAGTTAGTGTTGGTTTTGCTCTCCCTTAAATGGGAAGGTCATTGGAACGCTACATGCATGTTTTATTAAAGTTTTCTTGACAAACATGGGCGACTAACGTACGCCTAATGTGGCGGTTTTATAGTTTTTTTCTTTAATGATGTCTACAATTGATAGATGAAGTATACTATTTTAGTCATCGAATTGATCACTGGGTTAATTTGGGCCACCAAAAACAATCATTATAACATATCATTTTTGTACTAAAATATTGTTCTCCTTAAAAATAATATGATTTAATTTAATATATCAATTACAATTATCTAAATTAAATTATAATAAATATAATTTAATATCCTAATCAACCAATGATTACTAATCTATAAAGTTAATTTAATTTAATTTAATAAATCACAAATAATATTAATTCATTTACATTAATTTATTTGTTTGAAGTATCTTCGTCGTGCAACAAAGTTCTTTTGAAAGACTTGTTAGCGGAACAGAGAAATTCCTTCGCAGTTCAAAACAACGAAAATATTATCATTTTTGCGAATAACTATGGGAGACTTTCGACATGCATAGCTTCACCAAATGAAAACGTTTACAACTATCGACGTTCACTATAAAGCAACATTGGTTCAATCTCCTCTCTAACGAACCCTTTTGTGAAACATGCTCATTTCGAATAAATTTTGCAACTTTTGGTTGCAAGTAGGATTTAAATATAAGTGGTAGATCTATAATTTTAAATATAATAATATTTGAGTTAATGAATTTCTAAATTATTTAATATTAATTTATTTCAAAATTTAAATTAGTTGAAGTATAAATTTAATATTATATATAGTAATGATATAAATATTAAGTTTTATCAATTAAAAAATAATTATTCTCTAGATTAATTAATTAATTACTAATAATTCCATTAAATTATTTATTTATTAAATAATAGTTTAATATTCATTAATAAATAAATAATTAATTTTTTTATTATAACAAATAATAATAAAATTTAAAATAATGTTAAATTAGTATTAATTTAATTTTCTGTTAATTAATTATGAAGTTGTTACTTATTATATAGATTGTGATAATTTGTTTGATAATTATTTATTAATCATTAATCAGTTAATTCAAAAAATAAATAAATAAAATCCGAAACCTATCTGGCGTCTACACGTTCCCCTCTCCTGCCGAAACCCTCGCCAGCCTCCCGCCCCCTTCTCCTGGTTTAGCCTGAAACCATCGCCTACCTTCCCCCTACTCCTCGAGCGACCGAAACCCCAGCGATATAGTCGCGACTAGAACTTTCTGGGAACGCAGCTGCGATCGCAGCGTACAAAAACCTTCGAAACTCCCATCTTTCTTCTCCTTCAGCAACTATCCCAACCGAAACCATTGACGAAGGTAACCGTCGTCTTTCTCCACCTTACTCCCACCCCCTTCCCGCGTTTTAGTTCCTTAAAATCCCGTGAATCCGTCTGCCGACGAGATTTTAGTAGACCCCCCGAGATTTAAGGCATAACAGAGGAGAAACGGGATTTACGATCCTGTAGGATTTAAAGTCATTTTTGTTGTTTAACATCGTTTAGGTTAAGTACTACTCAAATCCTGCTACCTAAGAGCCCCACATGAACTGCCATTTGTTTTCTCTTTCTTTTTAATTCTTCTTCGCCTTAATGAACTCTGAAAGACATTGTCTTTTGCTTTTTCATAAACTATTTGATATCTAGGAAATCTTTCTGCTTTGTTAGCTTCGTGTTTTCTTAGTTTAATTTAATATTTTTTGAGCTTTGAGCGATTATATTGCAATTTTTGTTAGAAATTAGTAGTTTTATCGCCGCCTCATTGTTGAAGCCGATCCCCTGAAAATTTATACTTCATACGTAGCACACAACTCTTATGTATTTACATATCTTACACCTGCAGTTTCATATTTACATACATAGCACTTTCGTGCTTTAAATCTATGCATTGAACTGTGTAGTTCACTTTTAAAAATGATTACAGTCCTATTTTTGTTGTGATATTGAAGATTTGAGTGCTATATGCGTAAATATGAAAGTTTAGTTGAGAGATATGTAAATACATTAGACTTGTGTGCTATGTATGTAAATGCCCCTATTTTATTTTACTTTTTAAATTTTATGTCGTGATTCGAGGCTCTTAAATTTATTTTCTGCACAATTTCACGAGTTCTCTGCACAATTTCAGCGTTTCTAGAGAGCTTTGATTTTAAAGTTTGAAATATGCCTTGTACGCTTTGTGTTTTGGTATAACCAATTTCCCTCAAGTTTTGCTTTTTTACTGAGTTTCAGGTCCTTATGTATCATAGTTTGAGGGACTGCTTTTGGTAACTAATTTGGTTCTCATTTGTTGTTTTTCTGTGCACAGCTACGTTAACTGCTTATAGCATTGGTTTGAGGTCNAGTTTTGCTTTTTTACTGAGTTTCAGGTCCTTATGTATCATAGTTTGAGGGACTGCTTTTGGTAACTAATTTCGTTCTCATTTGTTGTTTTTCTGTGCACAGCTACGTTAACTGCTTATAGCATTGGTTTGAGGTTGGATATGGGGGTTGAACCAGTGCATTCTGACATGGCAATGCGTGAAGTAGAGGATTACTATCTTAGTGACTCTGCTGTATGCTCCTCGATTGCTGAGATACTTGAAGGGGTTGCCAAGGTATCCAGTCAGTGTCTCATTTTGNACTCTGCTGTATGCTCCTCCATTGCTGAGATACTTGAAGGGGTTGCCAAGGTATCCAGTCAGTGTCTCATTTTAGCATTTTATAATTGTTGCAAAGTTATTTTATTTAGTTTATTGATTATGCAGTATACTTCTGTCAACAATCTTGCAATTTGCATGCATAAATCATATTTATTTTTATTTCATCTCTTTAATGTTTCAAACTTATTCATAGACAAAGAATGTGCTGCTATGGATAGATTTGTTTTTAGTTATAGGGGCATTACATACATGCCACCCAATTCCTATGTATTTGCATATCTAACACCTAAATTTTTCTTTTTNTTCTGTATCATTTATTAAAATTCTACATTGATTTGATTGAAACTAATGACAATTGATGTTCAACTTTCTTAGGTAGGTATTTTACATCTGTAATTTTAGATTACATCAATATAATGGGCATTAAGGGTTCATCTAAGATGCGTTTTTGATAGCTTTTATTGCAAAAAAAAAAAAATGAACAAAGTGTATTTTTTTTTGGATTTAAAAAATTACACAAGGTTTTCTCTGTTTATTAAAAGCTACTTTGAAAGCTAATCTTCAGGAAACTGTAGCTGGGAAAGTTGCTTGTAAAAAATGGTGATCGACAAAGATGAAAAGCATAGGCCATCCCAAACAAATCCTTAGCACAATAGGGATATGCAGTACTTGTGGAAATGTATGTGTAGTATTTTGGAAACGTGATGGTTTATTAGATGTTTCATGCCTTTCATTTACTGTCGTTTGAAGTGCATATTTCTACAGAAGACATTAATTAAGATTGACATTAATTAAGATTATCATCCTCCATGCCAAGTTTATATGGGAAATGTTGAGTTATTTCGCTTTGTATGCCAGCTTTTAAGCTTGTGCTAAAATTATGTAAATTAAGTCTAAACAGCGTTCTGAGCAAAAAAGGTCATAGATGTATGTTGCTTCTGCATATGATGTTCTAATTTGTGAAAATATTTTTTATGAATTAGGCATGCATGCTGCTACATGATGTATTCCATTACTTCTCTCATTTTGCTTGTTTAACATCTTTATTCTTATAACTTGTCTTTTATTTGTGTAACTGC